>JAZGTK010007152.1:0-19756 GCA_036877625.1 Ambastaia sidthimunki | reverse complement strand
AAGAAAGAAAGAAAGAAAGAAAGAAAGAAAGAAAGAAAGAAAGAAAGAAAGAAAGAAAGAAAGAAAGAAAGAAAGAAAGAAAGAAAGAAGGGAGGGGGAAGGGGGAGCACAATGGTAGAGAACAACCAGGTGTTGAACTCCTTGAAGATGAGTTGAGTTTGTCAAAAAGTGAGAGAGTTGGATGAGGAAGAATCAATTGAGAGTCATGCACTTGTTTTCACACTTCAAGATGTTAAACAGTCTAAAAATGGAGCTCCCTTAAGGTGTTTTAGATAAGAAGGGCCTCTGTGCGTCTGAGAATACTTCAGAAAATAAACTGAGAAAATAAAGCGCTTTAAAGCAATCGTTCGCTCAAAAATGAAAATTCTGTCATTGCTTATTCACCCTCATGTCGTTCCAAACTCTGCATGACTTTCTTCCATGAACACAAGGGGATGTTTCTCATATACATCTGCCAGTATTCAAACATACTGTGTTAAGACACGTTGCATCATGTTTGACGTCGGTGATGGAGAATACCATTAACACTTGGGCGTCACAGCAATAGCATAAATAGTGTGTACTATATTAAGTACACTAACTGGCAGTTTAGAGGTGGTATTTTCCATACATTTTAAAGGCACTGAAGTTTGGAAAAGAAGTGCAGGGTTATTAAATATCCAAAGTTCAATGTACACGGATTAAAAAGACACATTTTAAATTTTGGGTAAACTTTTACTTTAAAAGAAAGATTAAAGAAACTATGAAACAGGATTCTAGGAGAAATAACCTTGAAGTGCTAAAAGTAACAACAAATAAAATGGCATTCATATGGTGATGACTTGATTAGCATACAATGCTATGATAACATCAGACTGATGTGCTGTAGCACAAACAATCAAAAATCAACTTTGAAGATGATTTCATCAGAGGAGAACAGCCTCACGGCTCAGCTGTGTAAATAAACGTCCACAGAGGAGAACAACAAACATCTCTCTTTGTGTTTCTTTCCATCTTTCTCTCGCTCTCTCTCTCACCCGTTCAGTATGCAGGTGAGGGTGAAGCCCAGCCAGACCTTGTGTCTACCTTCAGCCATCTCTGACTGCCTCCTCTGTGATGCGTTTAACAGAAACAAGGATCTTATATATACACACATCCTCAGTTTCTCCCTCTCTCTGCCAGTCAGGCTCCCCTGTGCCCTGAGATCTTTGTTTTTTCGCTTTCTCCACAGTTTTAAAAGAGATAAGGGCCAAACACTTTAACACTATTGTGGCTTTAGATAACAGGCCTGGGCTCACACCTGCCTCAACTTTACTAAAAACTCCACAGAGACGAAGTCTGTGGATTTATGTGGGGTTAGAATATATGAAAACATGAGTTAGATTTGCAAGATACAGCAGAGGTTAAGGTGAATATACGCTTTACAACTTTAGGTCATAAGAACGTTTCCATAACTTTCCATTAAGCAACAAAGACATTAAAAAATGTGTTTTAAATGTTCTAGGAATGTTCAAAACGTCCGGCTTTTAGACATTGCATTAACATTACTGCTTGGTTATAAAATTTTACTTAACATTTTAAATTCTGTAACTTTTTTACAATTAAAAAAATGTTCTATTAATGTTACTGCAAGAATGTTTAACTCAGAGTACTTTGAGAGAACGCTAGCCAACATTCCCTGTAAGCTGGCTACCATCTTAAATTTTAGCTTAAAATATCTTCTCACAAAGAGCTGTAGTACCGTATGACTTCAGTAGATTGTAATACAGCACACAATATGTATGGGCTACTTTTGTGGTACGGTTGTCCTTTAAAGCACTTGAGAGCTTTCATTGTGTGGAAGCAAGTAGCCTGAAGATTCTTCAACGGAACAAAGATAACTCAAAGTTCTGGAACAACTTGAGAGCGAGTACATGACAAATAAGAGTTCATATTTGAAACTATTCCTTCAAATGGACACTAATATCCAAGCAATCTCTCACAACTCAACAGCAGCAGACAAACAAAAGGCTCACTGCGAATGAAGACTTGGACAAACTGTAAACAAACTTGGAGAGCATTGCTGAATGGACCACGAGTACTTCAAAAGCACGTAGGCTGTGCTTGCATGCAATCTACCATGTTAAACAGGAGATCCTAATGGACAGTCCTAATGGCCCATCCTCAGCTCTGCTGGGCCTCTAAATCCTTAAACATGTACCTGTGCCGGCACTTCACTGGCAGGTGAAGCTACATTTGGGCTGCTCTGCTCTGGTTATATCCCCACTCGAGTGCTTTTACCCCACAACAAATAATGGAAAATGAGAGCAAACGCAGAGGACGCACTCAAGCTAAACAACAGGCTGATGGTTTAACTTTTTGTATTCATTATTATTTTCTCCTGCCTTTTATCACTCAGAACCATGTTTTGGCCCACAGCTGGTTAAACATGAGCAAAGTCATCCAGGACTTCCAGGAAATAATTTTGCTGCGCTTCAACAATGTTTAGACTTAGAGAAAAACATACTTGTTAAATTAAGCCAGAGGGTTTTAATGAAATTATACAATAAACAAAATACAAAAAGCTTTTAAAGGGCTTTTAAAAGTTTGTCCTGTGTTTTGTCTGTACACAGTTTTTGTAAAACCATTATGAAGTAATTATACGTATAAGCAAAGAACACAATATTAAACATTACTGAAAAATAAGGTCTGTATGTATCTACCTCAGCAAAACATATTATGTTACTAAAGAGATTTATTCACCATATAACTGTCACATGGCTTTAGGGGGCTTTAAATACAGCCCATTAGTTGTATAGACTCGGAGCCTGAAAGCCGTTGGTCATCATCTTCTTTTGTTGGATGGAAAAGAACAGCTTTGACATGTCCAAAAAACTCTCTGAGTTCCACAGAACATTGTGTAGGTCTGAAATGGCATAAGGTTGAGTCAATTATGACAAAATGTTTATTTTAAGGGCTAAATTATTCCTATAAATGTCTGAAAAATAAGATAACGTAATCTTATTTTGCCTTCCTTACTTATTTGAATAGAATGTTTTGAGTCTGTGATATGAGTTTTACTGCCTCGTTACTTAAAGGGCCCATGTTAAATTATCAGAAAATTAAATGTTCTTGTGTCCTTTTTTCTTTCTTTATCACATTGTGCACATTGACCCAGCAGTCTCTGTCAACATTGTTTACATCTCTTGAAAGGAAACTGCTGCCAAAGCTTCCCAAACCTATTGAGGTTGCAAAACAGCTAGAACAACATCAGAGACAGTGTTAGTGCAACTCATTACTCAGTCAGAAAACTCTGAAACACACAGCTGTGTATAAACATCAGGTTTTTACAGCAGCATTTTATAAGGGAACCCAGTGGTCCAGAGTTCAACCTTTCTTGAGTCCTGATCCAAAACAAAAAAAACTTCAGTTTTAGCATTAAAGATTATGGTCTTACAATTCTCATAATTTAGCATTCTGTGACTCCATTTTCTCTCAAAAAAGGTTTTTAATTGCATTAATATGAGATTTTTAAGATTTAGATTTCATCTCTGTTTCATTTTGCCATCAGCAGACACATGAGATACAAGGGCCTATGATGTCATAATGTGACCTCCATTCTAGAACTCCAAAGCTTCTAGAGTAGAACTGGACTGCTCTGTACATGAACTGCTCTCTCATTTCTGCACTCTGCACCGGAGAAAACAGTTGCTACTCGCAAGCTGACAAAAATTTGAAGAATTTCAAGGAGTACTAACCTATTACTCTCATTACACTCATCTTTTATTACATATCTTTTGACTTTTTCTGTTTGAGAAAAGTCTTGTATAAAAGATGAATATCTTTCGGGAACAAATGACACCCTGTGTAAAACTACACCGGGTTGACTGCCTAGGTTAGATTTTATTTAGATGTCTTAAATTGTAAGTTTAAATTGATTTATAATTATTTTTAAGGTTTGACATATTGTGTTAATATGATGTGTTTTTTCTACAGCGTGCAACCCAGCTCTGTACACATACTTGGAAAACAAGTTTGTAACAGTGCCAGTCAATCTTCCTTTGTTTAGCCTCATGACAACTGAGGAACGGAAAATGAGGTTTTCAGACACGCCAGTTCATAACTGGAGCAATGAGGAAAGCTTGGAAAGAGAATTCGATGTTGGACCTCTGGGCCCATGTTTCAGTGACCCAAGATACCCAGAGGAATGGATTGGGCAGTGGGAGGTGTTTCAGGATAAATATGATGAGGATGGCCAGGCTCCTCAGAGGTACTCCTTGCGCCTCTTTGAGGTACATCGATGGGTAGATGTAGAGCTTCCACCGATCTCAAACGAGCAGGAGTTCGAGATCATCCTGAACGAGGCCAAAGCCAAGTTTGGATTTCGATTCACAGGCGTGGCCTATGACTGCGAGTATCCTGTGATCGTTCCTAAACATGATGAGTCAAAGTCCCCATCCAGAAGCCCAACTGAAGAACACAGGTCCAATAAGAGGAAAAGAGAAACTGACTCCCCTGACCCAGAAGAAAGACCAAGCAAAAGGAGAAGGACCTGAAGGATCCAGGAAGTCCTGGATTTAGAACACTGCTTGTTATTAAAGCATTTAAAGCATTTTAAAAGCAAAACAAAACATTACATTTCAGGTGTCTTATTTCCCATCTGCATTTCATATTATGATTGTCCATCCATTTTATCTGTCTGTTAGGAAGTGTGTTGTAATAACTGCTTGTACTGCTGAATGATACAACCTGAGCTATAACTGAAGCAAATAGCCTTCAGACAGGGTAAATAAAGCTTTCGTCTCTCTAACTGACCTATTACTCTGCTCAAATTGTCTTGACAAACTTGTCAATTTTCTATCATCATAACAAGAGGCACTTTGGAAGCCTTTTCAGAGCTAAAACAAAACTTGCGTCTGAGTCTGTCAGCGCGGTGAGCACGAAAATCGGCCAAACACCCGCCGAGTGGTCATTTCTGGAGAGAGGCAAAGCAAATTTGACCTTTATAGTGCACTAACTACCTGAAGCTCAGCCAGCGAGCGGTCAGATTCGATACATCTCAGTAGCCTCTGCACCCACGTCCTGTTGCCATGAGTGACCTTTTTAAACTAGCACTGTCACCACGCGACAGATTAATCTGAGTAAAACCCAGCGCTCGGGCGTACCCCACCCTGCATGACACAACGCGTACTGACCTTTCCTCTAGGCCTCTCTCTCTCACTCCTTCTCTTTCTCTCACTAACTTTCTCTCTCTCCTCACTCACATTCTCTTATCTCCCTCGTTTCCATTTCTGCAGCTCAGTCTGTTTGTCCTGTCCGTGTGTTTGTTTACTATGATGGCGAGACGCTGGAGAGTTACTGTGATTCATTCTTTTGACAGTTTGGTCACAGAAGGAGGGAGATAACTTTGATGAGAACTGCATTGTTTCTGATTGTAATTTCTGATCAAAATAAAATCAAACTGCCCGGTTTACTTAGACTCTTAAAACATGTTACTAACACCTTTGGCAACTATATAGTTGAAATTCAGAGACGTATAAAACAGGACTGGCACTATAAGTAAATGCTTGTATGTTAGTATTTCTTAGCCTTGTAAAGATACTCATTACAATTACATTTATGCATTTGTCAGACACTTATCCAAGGCAACATGCATTGCATTCAAACCCAACAAATAATATAAGGTTGTAAGAACATTTCCCTAATGTTTCCATAAGGTTACAAACAAATTCTAGAAATGTTCAAAATGTCCAGTATTAATGTTACTGATTGGACCTAAGAACATTATTTAAACTTTTTTTTATTGTTATGTTTTTACTAAATCTTAAAAATAACGCCTTGATATATGTTAAAACATTCCACTGACGTTACTGCAAGAATGTTTTTTATTTACTTTAATACTGTCCTCACAAAATATGTCATGAGGCAACTTCTGCAGTAAACTTGTCTTGAGAAACTTCTGATTCCTGTAAGTCAAGAAAGAGCATCAGTAGCTAGTTTACCTCTCGGGCCGCTAAGCATCATGGGAACCGGGATCAGACCAACAAAAGAAGAGAGAAATAGAAAAACTCCACTGTGTAAATAATGGGGGTGTGAAGTACTGGTCTTTAAAGGAGAGGAGAATGGATCCCATGAGAGGGAGATGAAGATCAGCCTGGAGAAAGTTGGTTTGAAAGTTTCAAAGAGCAGCTGCCACTGTTTCTCTACTGCTGCCCCAACAGCTTCCCAGAATTCACATCCACACACAAACAAACAAATCTTCCATCCCGCGGCAACAGTCCATATAAATCCACAGAAACACTGGCACCCACAACCAATATAACAGCATCGCATTTTGGCTTTGAAAGTCCCAACACTCTGTTTAATTTCTCACGCAATAAATCAATCAATAAATGAACAGCACCTGTACTCAGACACAGCGGAGTCTGATGACTATGGAAATAGGACACAAGAATCCAGGAAAGTAATTTGGATGAAAGCACAGGCATGAGTGGGTGAGAGTGAAGGCTCCTCTGTGCTTGACCTGCAGGTTAAACAGTAATCAAGCAGAGATGCAGTAATCACACACACAGCACCTGCGAGTGCTGCGGTTTTCACCGCATGCAGCTGCAGACGCATGCAAACTGCAACCCAAAATCATGCTTATTTTACAGGATAACTGCTGGTAAAGCAGGTTATAAACTAGGCAAATATATACACACATAAAAAATCATAAACATTTTTTCGAATCTAAAAGTGTTTTTGACGTGCAGTGGAAAGTACAATTGACAGTTAAAAACAAAAATCAGAAACGCTCATATGCATAATATATGTTTGCGTTTACATCATGTTCACACTTCAGATGAACAACCTGCAAGATTTTCCCTCTCTGTCTGTCTGTCTGTCTGTCTCTCTCTCTCTCTGTCTGTCTGTCTCTCTGTCTGTCTGTCTGTCTGTCTCTCTCTCTCTCTCTCTCTCTCTCTGTCTGTCTCTCTGTCTCTCTGTCTGTCTGTCTCTCTGTCTGTCTGTCTGTCTGTCTGTCTGTCTGTCTCTCTGTCTCTCTGTCTCTCTGTCTCTCTGTCTCTCTGTCTCTCTGTCTCTCTGTCTCTCTGTCTCTCTGTCTCTCTGTCTCTCTGTCTGTCTCAAGTGTCATCCTCATGTTAGTGCAAGCAGCGCAAGTTAACACTTATCACAGCTCATGTCGGAGAAAAGTCAGGAGAATTGATTGCTATTTAAGACTCAGTGGTATTTTCCTGTGGGTGATCTCTGGCTCTCTGCAGCAGTTTGTTCTGACGAAGAAGCTGCTCTGATCCAGTCAAAAGATGGCAGCTTTCAGAACACAGACACAAGCATTCAGAGAAAATGACATTGAGCAGAGGACATGAGATAGATGATGGATAAACAGCCATTAGTGATGCTCCAGTTCCACATGAAATTATTCTTAGGAAACTTTTTAAGAAATAGTCAACGAGTGATCACTAGACTGTAAGACAAAACTTTGGGAGGGAAACTGAGTTGGGACACACTCCACATGCTGAATCTTTAATAAAGGTTCAATGAAGCATCTGAATTGAAACGAAATGAGTCAAATTTTAGCTAACAAAACAGGTCAAAATAGTATTTTACTATCTTTCTATTGTGCATGTTGTGCTTCATCCTATTTCAAACTATTTTAACAACTATTTCAAATACTTTTATTATTTTGCATAACTTTTTTCTTGATCTCATATTATCTAAAATAGTACAACTTGTGATACTACAACTGCAAGACTATTTAGGCCTGAACTAACAGCAAAAGAATTACAGTAAAAAAATTAAAAAAGGTAACCAGTCACAGCTCCTAAACTTTGTTATACAGACGTACATACCGGCACTTTAATATTTATAGGACAGTTTCAATTTAGGAAAGCTCATCTTTTGAAGACAATGTTAAACTTCTTTTAACTACAACATTAAAGCATGTACTCTTTGTAAAGTTTAACCTGTAACTTTCAACCTTCAATTGCAAGTGAACATTTATGAACTTTGTACAAACACTTTATATTCATATGAAGGTGAAATAAAATCTGCGATATCTATATAAAACAAACGTCCAAAATGTCCAGATCTTTTATGACTGGCCGATGAGTAATAAAACACAGCTTCACTACTAATATAAAGCACAATTTATGCATGTAATTAATCAAACACTCTCTGTGAGTCTCCCGCCGGCCCCCGAGGCATTAAATCAAAGATGGCAGACACAAGCTTCACGGTGCACAGTGGGCTTCCAGAATCACAGGCGAATACTGCAGGCCGCTGTAGAACATATGGGTAAACTAAAAGATTTGATTGAGATCAGCTAATTAATGAGCACCAGACAGCCCATTGTTCATCGCTTATGTCTGGAAGCCGCACCATCTGTCTTCTACACACAGCCCAGAAGAAAATGACTTTATTAAACGACAGCTGAATGATACTTCCTGACACGTCCTTAAACTCATTTCATCAGCCCGCACACACAGGTTACACGCAATGCGAGATGTTAATGCGTGTTACACGCGTGTGTACTGTATGTATGAGACCGGTGTCACGTGATTACTTCTGTCTAGAGTGGTGTCAATTAGTTACACAATGAACCCTTTAATGAAACACACATTTATTTTTATGCATTTGGCAGAAACTTCTGTCCAAAGAAGTGTGCTTCTTAGGAATCGAACGCACAACCTTTGTGTTGCTAACACTATGCTCTATCAATTGAGCTACAGGAACAGATATATGCTGGACTTTCCACTGACTTTTGTTTTTATACTGAGGTAATGATATATTTAAGTCATTGTATGTTCTCACAATATCAGGTTTTGCTACAATGTAAATATAGTTTTGCTCCTTTAACGTTGCTAAAAGAAAACGCACACACAAACATCTCAAGCACGCAGCTTTTCTACACAACTAACAGTGTTTACTTGTCAGCAGGAATACACACTGCGCCTTAAACTTTCTTCGAAGGAATTTGCAAGCTTATCAAAAGTTATGAATATGATATTTTGCCCCATTAAACAAATATGGCCATTAACAAAACCACACTCATAATCTGTCCATTGCTAACGCACATACAGTAATTAAAATAACAAATCGGCCAATATAACGGCTAATTTAAAATTGCGAGGCATTATTCCATTGGGTTGTTTAAAATATCACAATGGACTTTCTTGCGATGAATAGAGCACTTTAAAGTAGGATGGGAAAGAATGCATTAATGAGTCCGCCCTGCTCCCTCACACACACCGAGTTTGTTAGGTGCAATTAAATGTGAAATACAGCTCAATCCATCAAATGTTTTTTCCTGATTATTATCCATTATTCCCCTCCCAGAAATGGGGGAACTGTAATGGCAATTTGCAGTAATGTAACATCCAATAATTCCTGCTTTTTCTGTTGGCTGTATCAATAGACGTTGTAATTGGCATTTTACTCATAGCTGATTGATTAAAACATAAAGTAACAAGAAAGGAACAATTATGTCAAGGAGACAGATGGGTGTACTCGACGGCCCGACTCGGATTCCGCTGATTTCTGGGAATCGATTCCGCCTCTTCCCTTGCTGGGTGACAATCTAGCCTATAACTCACTTCCAGCTTCTTAGGGGGCAGGAGTGTGTGTGTGTGAGTGTGTGTGTTTGTGTGTCTTTATTTAACCATATACTGGGGAAAAATTTGTACCCAAAAGTCAACAAAACCTGACAAATCCGAGCAAACTTTGTGGGGACATCCTCCTTTATAAAAATGCTATAAAAATATAGTAACGATTACTAAAATTGTAGAGTTAGAGGGTGGGTTAGGTTATATTGTTAATAACTAGCTTTGTATAAAAACAGCAAAAGTCTATGAAATGTCCCCAATTGGCGTGTGTGCTTCTGTGTGCGTGTGTTTGTGCATGTCTGTGTGTGTGTGTGTGTGTACCTGTGTGTGTAGTTCCTTAAATATTCCAACATTGCAATGTGTAAGTCTGGGCTCTGGCTGGACCAAGAATCCAAGAATGTGTATTAGTGTCCGGCCTGCTGCATGTGCTGGTGTTGTTAATGGTGTGACGGGGGAGCTGTCCGTGGTGCTGAATGAGCTCTATTTGTGTAAGAGAATCTGCAGTAGAAAGGAATTTACTTGCACTCTGTGTAATGCAGGCGAGGACTAAAAAGAAATGGATCATGGAGGGAAAATGGGCCAATCTTAAAAGTGCATTTGAAATGCCCTACAACACATGTGAATCTTTCTCTACTGCAAACTGAAGCAGGAAATGACTAAGCCATTGCTGTGTAGTGTATTTGTTCGATTGCACTCCAATTATAACATCCAATTAATCATAATTTTAACTGTATACAAGGCAATAAACAAATGCAATTTGAGGCATCATTCGTGTCACACAGTATGGGACAATTCTGTGAAATGTAAAATGAAGGGTTAAGGGCTTGTTTAAATCCATAACCTCAAGTATTCATACTAATAATGGGGATACTTGTCTTAGCAAGCATGACTAATAATAAAAACAATTTCCTGTTTGTTGAAATTAAAGCAGACATAAACAAGACTAGAGAGGTATGTGTCACAAACAAAGTAGAAAAGAAAAACACACTTCAAAGAGACTGAACAATTTTTCATATTAAATCAATCAGCTTTCAACTAAAAAGCAGCAGGTCGGATCAAAGAAATGTCATTTTCATTTTTTTTTAAATAAGCAGGGCAATAATTTCTGCTCCTCCCCCTGCCTTGATCTAAAGGCTACCATAAAGCAAACCTTTTCACCAATCAGATACATTCGATTAGGAGCCCCTTTCTGGTTTACAGCCCGCCTAAGTTAAAAGCAATGCAAGATAAAGTCAGTGCCATCGGGGTGAGCAAGGAGAAAACAGAGACTTCGGTACCAGAGTCTGTGCCGGAGGGAGAAAACATGAGAGGTCTGCCATTAATGACACAGTCAATAAAGCAATAAAACCAATACCAAGGTCAAAGCCGCACCAAAACGTAGGAACCAGCCGACCACCCGGACGCCCCGTGGACACTGATAAGCAAACGCCGGTCTGTTTCTGGCCCAGCCACCAATAAGAGCTTGATGGATTCCGTGTGGCTCTGGACACTCAATACAAGCGCAGGGCAGGGCAGTGTAATAAATAAGAGACCCGTCAGAACGAAAGCTCCGGACGCTGATGCAATTACAGAGTCGTCCAGTTAAACCTCCAGCAATTAACATGCCACCGGAGTCAATGATGCACGGCTCACGTCTGCTGAATCAAACTCAATAAACTTAATTAAACAGCTCAGAAACGGTGTCCACACAGAAGACTGAACAGGAGGGGGGAGCACTGGGGCAGAGTCTCATGTCCGGCCTGCAAATGACTCCCAAAATTATGGAAGTACAGAACGGCTCCTTACCTAATTAACTTCCAGCAAACCAAATCAACTTCCATAAAATTCTATACATGCGTGATTAGTTTTCTTTTTTGTATTCGTATATTCAATACAATTAAGGGGAAAGTTCCCTCTGAAAATACTTTCAGTGGCCTTTAAAGATATAATATATCTTCTTACATATACAATGTAAATCTTATATAACATAATATATAATATAAAAATTGGCAAAACTGATTTCTTTGTTTAAATATTTTGTAGATATACAAGAAGCACAGGTATAGTTTAAGCAAAACATTTCACAAAAAGTTTGCTTTCAAACCACAGTTGTATATAAATACATGTGCTATTCAAAACTAAAACAAAAAAGGTCTTGTTTGTTTAGAAAAATAAATAAATAGAAGGAGCCACTGTGTACAGAACATTTCTCTAAAGTCTTTGAGCTAAAAATATTTTCTACAACAAAGCTCATGTCAGCTTTCCTAAATTAAAGTTTCAATAAAGATTTAAGCACCGGGTAACTGGAGTTATTAGAGAACTGAATTATTACTTTGGTGCAAAGATTAATAAACATGCTAGAATGCAGCATACGGACGTTTTAAAATTTGTCTTTAAGAGCTCAAAACGTTTGTAAATGTAACTTCTAAAGATTGCGGTGTGCAGATTTACTGCAGCCAACCGCAAATAAGCGGCACACCCCCGAAACTGCTGCTGGGTGAAGTTTTATGACTGTTTTCTTATTTTTAAAGTAATGTGACATCAACACTTCTGCCTTGAGTCTCGTTATAATGTCTGATTATTATGCCGAAGCCAAATGTTGAAGTTATTTTTCAGAAATGCTTATAAAACCAAACTGTCATTGTAAAATCAACACCTGTTTTACCGAAACACAATAAATCAGGCCGGCACATAATAAAACACAACCTGTCTGAACAATTCTGCCATGCTGCAGTTGTTTTACTGACGGCAGCGTAATGGACTCACGAGGTTCGTCTTACTTTCCATCGGCGGTGGAAACAGGTGTTTGATTATATAAAGATAGTTCATCTCTAAACAGCTTTGATCAACGTCATTCATTCTGAGTGTATTTCGTATCTCATTCTCCGCTTTTCATTACGACGGCTGTATACTTTGAATACAGTCATTTCTCATCCAGATTCAAATCACCTTTCGGGCTCAGTGTGAAATGAATCACATTCAATTCAGTTCATCTTTCAGGGCTTTGGTCTCTCACGAGAGTTATAGAGCTCATGACTTTGTAAAGGACACCGACTACAATAGGTTTTGTGCTTTTATGATTACCAAGAACGAAAGCTTTAAAGAGAACATTAAAATGTGTCAATGTCAAAGGCAGAGAAAATGTCTTTCATTTATGAGAGTTTTGCACTGCACAGGACTTAAAACCATGTATAACCAAAGATTAAAGAATTAACAAGATGCAGTTGTTCTGTTACTATAAATAAGGAAACTGCAATGCTCGGTTTGGCCGTTCTGGCAAACAAAGTCCCGCCTACTAGTAGAAACAGCCAATCGTCAAACAGTAACATTCTCTGGGGGAGGGGCTCTGTACATATACATATTTAAACACACATGGATTGATCTTAAAAATATCAGTCCTTTGTTTATTTTTTAAATACATAACTGTGTGCTGCATCTACCCAGCTAACAGGGAATGTTCTTAGAACATTGGTTAACATTCTCTATAAAATATCTCATAGTTATCACAATATTCTTGCTGTAACATTAGCAGAACATTTCAGTAACATTATATGTCATATCAAAAACTTTATCTTAAGTAGTTAATGAAATGTTGTTAAAACGTTACAAAATTTAAAAAAAATGCTTGAATAATGCATGATGTAATACAGTCTAAAAAGTTGGACATTTTCAACGTTCCTAGAACTTTCAAAAATATTTGTTTTTGTTACTTAATGGAAACATTAGGGAAACATATTTACAACCCAAATGTGTTTGCTGAGCAGCCAACAAACTTGTTAACAAGACATCACATACTGTAGATAGCCAGCAATGGTCAAAACATGCTTGATTTGGTTTGCTTAGACATTGTTTAGTCAACAAATCCAGCATAATATGCAATGTACAGAAACCCAAACAAATGATCTTCCAATCATAAAACACAAGCGGTCTTCAGTCATGACAACAAAGCCAAGCAATTTTGTCACAGCATGTTTAATCTCTCTGTAAGTGCCATACTTAATAACAAAGGGCACATCTCTAACCAAAACAGTGTTTAAAACAGTTGTCATGGTGACCATCTCCACTACACCATGGTGTTAAATTCACAGATGCTTTATTTTCTGCTCTGTGAAACACAGAAGCCACTGGAGACTTCATCTTTATCTCAATACTCAGCTCCAAAGTCCCCTGGGGGTCAAAGAGAGAATGAAGAAAACACCATGACAGTGTCACTCTGCTCATCTCTGACTCCACACTCCACCTGTGAACAGGAACCACCTGAGGAACGTTCTACAGAACCTCTATAATGACCAATGGTTGCAGTAGTTGCAGGAAACTAACCAAGAACTTTTATTTTAAATATGTCAAACTGAGGACTAAATCCTCATCCACAGTAAAACCTCTCATTCTTTAATTAAGATGCTGGATTACATGATGTCTTCTAACCTCTTGTCACTTACTCTAAGATTTAATGGGATAGTTCAAACAAAAATGAGTTTCTCTATCTTTTACTCACCCTCATTCATTCCAAGCCTGTATGATTAGCTTCTTATGTGGAACACAATAAATATGTGTCCGTACAATAAATGTCAATGGGTGACATTGGCGTTTGCTTACCAACGTACTTCAAAATATCTTCTTTTGTCTACCTCAGAAGCCAAAAAAGTGATACAGGTTTGAAATAACATTGAGGGTGAGCAAATGATGGAATTTATTTTTGGTTGAACTATTCCACTATTTAAATCTTGGGGGTAAGTAGCAACAAATCAGAATACATCATGAAAGACCATCCAGTATTCTGATTAAAAGAATAAAACAGTTTTAATGGAGATGTATTGATGGCATGAGTAGTGAAAAACAGAGTCAATAAACAGAAGATCCCTCTTCAGTGCACGTCTTTCATGTGAAACCATATGAGGCAGAAGGATAAAGTCTTCAAAGGAGAAAACTGAGTTTCTGACGGTGGACTGAGCCATGGTTGAACTAACACTAGCACAGAACTGTCTTCAGAGGTAACTGCACCTCTCAATCACTATAACTCCCTGAAATTGCCAAAGGATCTCTCGAAGAAATATAGCCTTAGATTACCACCACTACATGTGACAGAGGAGACAAACTCCTAAAGAACATATATTCCTGTCTTGTGTTCCTGTAGCTCAGACGTTAGCGTGTTGCGCTAGGCCAAGATCATGGGTTCAAATCCTAGGAATTGTACTTGATAAACACAGCTTGAAGTTGCTTTGAGAGAACGTTAGCCAATGTTCTGAGAACGTTCCCAGTTAGCTGGGTTTACATTTTTATAAAAATTGTATCAAATGCATAAATGTAACACGTACATGTACAAAGTGAGATACGGGTATTTTATTACATTTCAAAGAAAGGCAAACGCTACAAAGCAAACTAACAGACAATAAACCTATTAAGAAAATGAGACATGAGAGGAGCCTGTGACACAGTTTGTCTGAGGTGTAAGACAGAGATTTGCTTACACATATGGAGTGTTTGTGTCTCCATGGGCTAAATCAAACACAAAAGGAATTTATTACAACCCTGCATATGAAAATTAATTCATAGGAAGAAGTTTGTGTAAAGAAACAGAGCACTAAAATCTCTTGTCACCTAAACTTTAAATTCAAGGTACATTCATATGTAAACAAACATTTTTGCTCATTTGTTTTCTGTCAAAACACAGCAGGGGCGAAAATGAGAAAATTACATTTTCTTCAGGAACAACATGCAGATTTATAAAACGGATATTTCAACATAACAAAAAGGTAAATATGGTGGAAAAATACGGTTTGGACCATAATGAATGATAATACCCCATGTAGCAACGTGTACTGAATGAATAAATACCAGTTACAAGCTAAACAAGCTCTTTATTATCCAGAATTCTGCCAATTACTCATATTCTTCTTCTAGCAGAGAAGAAACAAATGGGCACTTCTTCAGAGAACAGCCACCCCAGCAGGAAGAAGATCTACCAACTGTAGCATGTGAAAGAGTCCACCAACTCCCCCTTCTAATTTACTACTCAATACTCCAATCAAACTCTTTCTAAAGTTAATTTCAGCCCTCTCAGAGGTACATTTGAACAGCAAAATGATCTAAACACGTTTCCAGATGAAAGCAAACATCTGCTGCACCAATGCATCTCTTTCCCAAAAGATACACATGTCCACATCTGTCTCACACACACAACTGTACAGATTTCTTTAGGACATTCATTAACACAACTAACTGCCTTACCCTAAACCTAAGCTTAACCAAATTTTAAACCCTAAAACCAAGTCTTAACCCTTAAACAGCCCTTCAAGAAAGTGTCAGAAAGTGAAGACCGGCCAAAATGTCCTCACTTTAGACACTTTGTCTTTACTCTGATGGTCTAACTGGACAAACTGGTCCTCACAAAGATTGATGTACAAGTACACACACACACACAAACACACACAAGGAAACTCGCACAAACACCACAAGATGCTGACAGAGAGTGGAATGTACTTGTGAGTGATTAGTCTCGCCCTGCAGGGGACACAAGTTCAAACAGAAATTTGTCACAGAACAAATGAAGGAGAAATATAAATCCACAGGCGGTGGCCACGGACTCCCAACTGAGTGATGTAAGAGCGCAGCCGCAGGCGACACATCGCAGTCTAGAGCAGACATCCATCACGCTCGCATCTCATTAAACACTCGTGTTAAGATGTAAAGACAAATTATCTACAGGCAGACGCTAACAGACACCCACTCAGAAACACTTCTCCTGCAACACAAAACAAAGTTCCAGCAGAAGTTTCAAAGCATCACACCAGCCTGAGATAAGCCAGCGCAGAGCTGTTAAGCTCGGGTAAATGTCTAAGAAAGACGCTCCCGGCACACTAGTGGCATGATTCAGGAATTGCAAAGTCTCAGCATCCTACCGGTTTAAGTCGTTTTGGCGTCAGTGTTGTGAGTGCAGAGACGTACGGCAGAGTGAAACTCCTGTAATCTGTCTCGGTTTCTCTCTCTTCATCTCGGACTGCGCTGTGGCAGAGGGTCTAGCCCAGCCCAGTGAGACGTTTCAGTTCTGTGCAGTTCAGTGTGGGACGGCTTGATTCAGAGCAATAGAGAAGTCTGACCACAGAATTGAGAACAGTGCCGCCCACACCTCACATTCATCAATGCGTGTGTCCCACCTTGTCTCAGGGTTTTACTGCCACAGTTAGATAAGATATGTGCATGTGTGTGGGGTTGGCTGAGTTTCATTAACGAGTTCCTATATTTCAACTGGTAGAGCATTGGGTTAGCAGTGTAAAAATTGTGGGTTCGATTCCCAGGGAACAAAAAAAAGGTATACCTTCAATGCACTGTAATTCACTTGCCAAATGCATAAAAAAATATAAAATGTAAACAAAATAACAGCTACCAATTTATTCAAGGTTTAAAATAAAAAAACTTTCACCTATCAGTTTATTATGCAAAGATTATAAGCCATTGATAGACTGATTTACCCGAAACATAAATGCTAGGTTACACCATCACAACTTTGCCAGGGTTGCCAGGTCTGCTTACAAAATCAGCCCAATGGCCAATCAAAAGCAGCCCAAAACTAGCCCAATGGCCAATCAAAACCCGCCCAAAACTAGCCCAATGGCTATAACCTACACACGAAAAGTCAACATATGCCCCTCCCATACTTAAAATACATATTTAACAGTCACTGTTATGCATTACACACGATTTAATCTTTAAATAATAATTGTATAGTAGCACACAGTAAAATATTGTAGTACTAGTATTTCAGTCACATAAAATTCACGCAATATGTCACTTATACTTTTAACCCGCTGCAACAGTTTAAAAAAAAAACAATTCTGAGGGAAAACCACAGATTTGGCAACACTGGACTGTCCAACAAGAGCAATAATGGCTCAACCAATGGTTTCAAATGGAAAGATGGACTGTCTTAAAACTATTCTTATTTTTGCTATTTGTTTGGTGCAGCTCAAATTACACATTTCAGCTATAGCTAACAGTTTGAGAGTTAGTTTATACCACCAAAAAACCCAATTCTGTCATCATTTACTCACTCTCGTGTTGCTCCAACAGCATATAGAACATTCATTTTTTAAACTGAATGGAAGATCGAAAGCCTTATAAAAACAGCATCATTGGGTGTGCAAACGAGGACAGAATTTGAATTTTTGGGTGAACTGTGTCTTTAACACCAGACATCTGCTTTCAGAGTTGGGTGTGAAACTGCAGACAAAATTGGAAGAGTAGAACGTACTAGTTAAGATACTTTAAAAAAGAAAAAAAAAAGAGAACGAGACATCATTATAACGATAGGTGCAATGCTTTCCCAGAACCCCCACCGAGACTTATTGGCAGCTCTATTTTGACTTCTCCTCTCCCTCCCTCGCTTTCTCTCCTCATTCCCTGTGATTCCCTATCTTTGTCTTCCTCTCCAGAGGAGGGAAAGTGTTTCAGATTAAGTTCCTCTCATCCTCACGAGCAAAGCCCTCACATCTTCACTTACATACGTACACCTACTGTGAGAACAGTCTTCCATCACTCAGTCATCTCATCTCTCAGGAACTCCAGATGTACCCAGGTGCTACCGCTCTCACAGGTATGCTAATCCGCAACAATTTCCCTCCGTTTCATCGCATTTCCTATTTCTCCAGAGAATTCAATGGCTGTAAAAGTTCTCTTAAAGCGATGCAGTTGAGGGTGGAAAAAATAGGAAAAGCAGTTTTAGTATCTATAGTGAATAAACTGTGACAGAACATCGTCTGTCATCCATAACTATTCTGATCTGGAGATCTGGGTTAGACTGTGGCTGGTTCTTTCATAGAAAGCTGAATTAAGGCCACAATGAAATGTCAATTGGGCCCTGGACCTTTAGTGGTTATGATATCTTGAGGGACACTAAAGGTCTAAAGGTAACAGAGGTTGGCACACATTAATAAAGAGTACCATGGTTTCTTTCTCTTTCATGAACTTTCTTTTGTTGTGACCCACCTTCAAGCAGATCGTTCATATAGAGTCACGAGAGAAAGAGAGAAACACAAAAGGTTTCCTATCACGAGACCAAGACAGTAGACTTTAAAACCTGACAATGACTTCATATAGCGTGCTTTGTAAAACAGAGCAAAGTGCAGACTAAGGATAAGATTATTCATGTGAATTTAATGTAGTAAAAAAGAATTTAACATAATCCCAAAGATCTGTATAAGTGTAAAAATATGGTATAGTTTACCTGCCATTACAGTCATCATTGAAATACATGGGGCCCCACCTCAATGGACTCCCTTAATGGGCTCCTGTAGTTATAGGGCCCATAATGCCCTTCACACTGATGGCACTATTTGTAACTAAATGATACTGAATTCTCTTTTCTTAAAGATAAAGTCTTTCTATAAGGGACAGCCAACCATTTTATGTAAGAACCTTTCCTCGACGTTTCCACTAACTAACACAAATATTAAAAATGCTTTAGCATTTTTTGTAGTCGCCCAACAATCGTTTAGTAAGACTAGAGAGTTTAGCAGCATTTATTTTATCGGTTTTTAAATGCAGTATTTTCACAGGTTGTGCTTTAAGGGGGATGAATTAAGAGGCATAACTTCTGCTAAAGGGTTTTAGCGCTAAAACCCTCTCTGAGACGTACTGTCTCTAAATTCATCCCCTTTACAGCACTGCCACTACAGCCATCAAAACACCATTTCCCCAACAGATTCAGCACCCCCAACAATATATTTAAAGACAATTACTGTCAGACTTCAACTGCCTGCTGTAAGCAACGTTTCTGTTATTATGCATAATCTGTAGGTCTCATTTTTTTTAACGGTGATGATGGTGTCGCACAAAAGAGGTTTTATGTTTATTAAGATTAATTTATTTGCTGAATATCTGTCAGTTATATTACCGAAGGGCTGCTTGTAGCATCCATAAATCACAAACAGACATGTCTGATGGTGTCTAGTGGACATGACCCTAAACCAGACTGTGGATTAGATGACCAAGTAGTTAATACATAGGGAAAGTAACTTCAAGACTGGCTTGTTTCAAACCTGTGTCTCTTGCATTGAATCTTAGCATATCTGGAGCAAGTGTGCTAACAGAGAGACGCACAACACAGTCTGTGAATTAATTAAAACAATGTTTTTAGCAAATCTGTGGCATACAGCAGCTTTTTTGTACCTCAACTGCTAGAGGCAATAACAATTTCCATTCAATGCACAAACTGAACTCATACA
>JAZGTK010007151.1:0-19756 GCA_036877625.1 Ambastaia sidthimunki | reverse complement strand
TTTATTTTGAGGGTAATGCACTTAGGCTGGGGGACAATCTGTGCCCTATATGGCTGCTCATGACAGGAAGTGGAAAAATATATGAAAACAGTTCAGTGAGTTTGTTTTATTAAGTGTAATTTTTTTTCCATCTGCTCATATTGTTTCCATTGCTGTCAGCGTTTGGAGATCTTTGATTTGATTTTGTTATAGTCTGCAGGGCGCAAGCAGGTGATGTAAAAACAGAGGCTGAAATAGACTTCCCTGTTTGATTGAATGGCCATGATTCACATGATTAAAGACTGAGGTAAAATGTGCCACCTTTATTCTTAAGTTTAAAACGTAAGTTCATATAATAAAAGCTTGTGTCTGTTTTGAAGGGCTGCCACATTATAAGTTCTAAACTAACTTGGCAACTTGTTTCATTTTTTGGCATATTTGTTTTCCTCATAGCCCCATCATTTGATCTGAATGTTTAGAGCTCGTTTCTTTTATTGGCAACAAACATTGTGAACTCTGACACGTCCCAATTACAGCTTAGCTTTTTACCTGAAGTCAGAGGCGGTTTCATCAACATTCCTTCAAAAAAAATAATGGCAGCAAAGCACTTTGATACACCTCACTGTCTGGGCTCATAAGCTTCCTCAATCCATTGCCCTCTAAAGCAGCCAGATGCAATTTGAAGCATTGGTGTAATAATGACGGCATTACAGCTGCAATGCAGTGCAGAGTCTGTCTCATTCTGAAGAGGGTGGAAGGGAGGGAGACGCAGGTAGACTAAGGAACCACTAAACACAGAGACCGTCCATTCACAACGGACATCTGAATGACTTCCTGTCGAGATGTGATTATATCTATTCCTGCTTTGACCACTGACAGATCTGTCTTTATCTTGACATATGCTTCAAGCTCTCTGTCTCTCTCTCTCCTTTATATTTCTCTTCTTGCCAAGCACTGAGGGTCAGTAGCACAGATTGTCAGTGAAGTCTATGAGCCAGACTTGAGATCCCAGACCTTTTTGCTTATCTTTCAATTTATCTCCAGGTTTTACCAAAACTGATTGCCATGCTCTTTAGACCAAGTGTAATTTTTTTTT
This sequence comes from Ambastaia sidthimunki, assembly GCA_036877625.1. NCBI lineage: Eukaryota > Metazoa > Chordata > Actinopteri > Cypriniformes > Botiidae > Ambastaia > Ambastaia sidthimunki. The sequence goes on along the minus strand of JAZGTK010007151.1, from coordinate 18,681 downwards.
GTAATTTTTTCCCATTTTTACATTACTTTCCTTTGGCTTTTACAACATTTTACTAAATTGTTTTGGAAAAGATGTCAATGCTTAAATTAATATATAACTTTTTTCCCTTTATTTTCAACTCTTTGGCTACAGCAGCAAAACATTTTGTCATCATTGTTATGTGCTGCATGGCACCGTGAGTCTCTTTGGCAATAAACACAGTGTACAGTTTGTAGCACAGAGAGTAAATGTTTGTGATACAAGCCTACCTGGAATGTGGTGTGTTTGAACCCCATTTATGGCCTTATTTTTGTTTGATCTGCTTTAGACCTTTGAATATTTGCATCATGCTTTGCAATAGACAGTTTTCATATCTGTTGTTTTGTTACTCCATTTTAACTGCTTAATTCCATAAATATTCTAATAAGAGAAAGATTTTTAGCTTTGTCATAATTATCACTTGAGTTAGTCACCTCCTTCTAGACAAAGTGGTCATTTTAAATCATTATGAATCCTGCAACTAAAATCATCATTTAATTTGGGTAACAAGTTAGATACACGCCCTGATATATATCTAGGGAAGATAGATGATGAAATCTAATGTAATTCGTCCTGTGAGGTACATGTCACTGAAACACACTGAAAAGCAGCAACCGTCTCGGAGCTATTTCCACTCATTAAGGATGAAGGATCTGTGAACCTGTTTCACCATAGCAGGTGCAATTACATTACCAAAGCCTGATGCCTGAACAGCTGTCATACCGCAGTCCTGAAATCAAAGTTTCCCTTCATCTGACAACAGACGTGAATGACGTGTGAGAGGGGAGCAATCGTTTCACGAGCCTCTTTAGTTATTCCTGACACTCTTATGTTAAATTAAATATTATAAATAAAATGCATCTTTAATGTTAATATGGTGTATGTGTCCAATTGTTTCAGTAATATACTTTTATTTATTCTTTTATCATTTTCGTGCTGATTTTGAGGAAAACTTCTAGGAAACCCGTTTTCTTACAATCAGCATTTACTGTCAGAGCATGTTGGCCGCTGTGAACTGTCATGTATTTGCAGCAGTTTCAGGAATGATGAAGACTATCCCAAACAAAAACAAACCCCTAAAGAAGTCTTACGAGCGGAAAAAAACGATTTGCTGACTTCTCAAGCGGTGAACTGCTGATCGTGTATAACGCTTCTTACCTGTCCATGTCTCCCGTCACGCGTAACGGTGACCCGGGTCACCGCGGCTATAAATTCCCGGAAGCATAGCGGTAGACAAAAGCATTGATCAATGTAATTAGGGTTCTGTGCACACAATGTGTTTAATAGGTGCAGGAGGCAGATGGATCCCCGGTTTCTGACAGATGAACTGCGCGCTCGCAACCGCGGGTTGCACGCGTGCGCGTCGCCTGTCAGGAATCCACATGTGTCGGGAGATCGGCGCAATATTGCCGATGCTTTCAGTGCCGCAATAGAAAAGAGGCTTATTACGGGATCATGCAGTCATCATTTCAACAGAGTGCTGTGGTAATTGTAGGGGAACGTGTCTTATTACCATGAAGAGGAAAAAAATCAAAGCATTGAACAATGTCGAAAATGTCACTGGTGCTCAAGTGGTCTTGATTTGATGACGATTTTGCAGATGTTACACTACCAGACCGACCCCAGCCATCAACCACGACACGTTACACATCCCTCTAGCTTACATATTTGATGGACAAGTTATGATCCAAAGTATCTTTAACACATTAAACCTAATTATTTTTTATTATTTTTCCCTAAAATGTTTGATGTATTATTTTTCATGTTGTCCATTTAGTATTGCTTAGTTGTCCATAAATAAACAGATGGCTTCAAAAGTAAATGAAGTACTTAACATGTAAGATAAGTTTTATTTGATTATATTTATTTGGAATTTGGATGTATTCGATTATTCATTCCAAATAAGTCTGAGTGGGTCTGTGGAAAATCAGCTGTTTGCTTTATGCAACATAAAATTTGAGTTATAAACAAAAGACTCAAAACAGCAATACCTATAAACATGATTAAACGAGTCACATTTATAGCGGTTGTAAAAACATTGATATACGTTGATGTACACTTTTGTGGTTATTGTAGCTGTGATTTTGACGATAATGACAATATCACGTAGGCCACAAAAATTGCTTGAGGGCCCGTGTTGAGCAGTGCTGACTCAACCCATTATCACCCGCTAAGCCAAGACTTAGAAAAGAATAATGTCTAATTTAAACCATGTAGCAGAAGATCTTGGTAATCCAGAAATAAATACAAGTACTGAATGAATCAAACTGCATTAATTAAATCCCTGTTTCATCCCTGAGCTATCCCACTCACAATCTGACATAGTGATTATGTCCATTCTGGATTCTTGGCTTAATTACACCTGTTACCTGTGGAGAGCACACTTGTCTCCGTGCTCTGATTGGTTATCTAGGTGAGTTGACTCTGTATCAGTTCTGGCAGGTGTGGTGGATTAAAGCAGAGACAATCATTTGTCAGCACTCCCCTATAACAATAACCCTCCTGGCTGATGAAGAAACTGACCTCTCTTGTTTTGGCAACGGTCACCAGCTGGCCTGGGCCGAGCCTGCAATATCACTTGACTGGCTTTCTAGCTAAAATGTAAGATTACGAAGCAAAAATACTTGACAGGGTATCATTATGTCTTGAGCACAATATAAATCATGTAGTGGCTCTCATCAGTCAATTCCTATCTTATATTTACTATATGAAATATTATTGCTTGTAAAACATAAATAATAAAGCATTTTTCCAAGACATTATGTAATACATCTTTAAGTGGAAAGCTATTTTTTCATGTTAGAAACTGTCACGTTGACATTGTTAATATTAAAGTTGGGGCAATAGATAGCTCCAATAAAATAACTTTTCTTACACATGTGAAAGAGAAATGAGAGCAAGCCAAACTAAACTCCCATATAGTTTCTTTAAATCCATTGATACAAGTAACACTTTGACTTATGACAAAAGCCGGCTAATTTGATGGATATGCTAATTTGATGGATATGACCTAAGCACCTTCATTTGCATTGCATATTAACGATCACCTACAATTAATTGCATCACCTATGGCTTGTCTCACTACCAAAAACCTCCAACAGAGGGTCATTCTTTTGAAATGCAAACTGTGCGGTGATGGTTCAAGAACTAATGCACACTGTGCTATTTAAAATGCTGTCGTCAGGTGATGGGTTAAAAGCAAATGAGTGAATGTTTGAATACTGATTCTGAACATAAAGTTCAATCAAATTCTATTATGATGTAAAATTATGCTGTTGTTTCATACTCAGTGTGCTACAGAAAACCTGTACAATAATTCCCATGTTTTCTGTGATTATACGGGTCTTTTATCTCAGGGTCAGAAATTGTACCCCTTAATCATCTCTTTCTTGTTAACTCTCATTTCTTTTTGAAGCTGTGAGACCCCACAGCGTTTTTAATAACTCATGACTGTTCCTAATCTTATGAGAACTGATTACAAACATACTTTTAACTTCATAAAACACTTTATAACACTCTGTTTAAACTACCACATTATTGTTATTTGTGATCTCTCCGGCTATATAATTTGAATATATTACATTTTCACATAATAAGACAATTGTGTACACACTGTATTGTTATGCACACTTTCCTGTTTATTTTTATATGTCCTTGAAGTCAATCAGAAGTCAATATTCCTAAATTGGACATCAGTCATTTCAATGCATTTCAAGTGCATGCATGCTTTTGTGAAAAAAAAAGTTTAGGTTTCAGTTATATCTGTCTATTGGGTTTAAATTACAAATGAAACAATAAGCTAGTTTCAATAAGCTTAGTTTCAATAAGCTAAATAATAAATCAGGTTACAGGCTACACAAAATGTTTACTTTTGTCAAGTCAGTTTTCAGATAATTTCTTCTATTTTTCTTAGATGTTATCACAGGTATTTTGTTGCAATAACAAAGTATTAACTGCATTCCACAAAATATATATATTTTTGTAAGCACACTGTGTCTTTTCATTTAAATCATATACAGACATGACAACTGGAATTATGTTCCAAGCAAAATATGTCAGTTTCCACAAATGGAGTTCACTCGTAAATTGTTGTGAATGTGTGATTTGACTTTTTGTTGACGCAATCAAACTTAATGAGTCTTGGCAGATGAAATCAAAAGTGTGACACAATAATCCACATGATTACACCTGCTGTGAAGCATATCAAACAACTTGCATGAAACTGGTGAGCCAATCGAATGCTGTGAATTCTGATGATGCTGTAGGTGCCATTAGCATATGGTAAACAAGCTAAGTTCCTTTAAAATCGTGGCTTATGGGGTGAGTCGTAACACAAGATTAACAGCAGCTCCTTGAAGATTGAAAAAAAATGTCGCTGACACCCACATCTCGTAATCATATCAAGCAAACAAAACTGCCGCTGGGTTTATAATCCATGCTAAGAATATTACATGAGGATTTTGGTCTCCCCTGGTCTGAAATATCAGAGAACTGTTGCCAGACTTTACCAGGTAGTGCAGCTATCCAGTGTGTACCTCAGAGAGGACAAACAACTCCTGTTGTGTTTAAAAGGGCGTTTATGTCATTTCAAGCCACCACATAATTTTGTCATTCCAGGTGATTGAGTTGTTGGCAGAGTGCAGAGGTGTTTCAACATTTCATCAGCGTGTGGTTCAGGCCAGAGTTTGCTGCTGACGTGATTTGTGTTGCGGTGTTTTTTTCCCCATAAAATTTACTCTCTTTGCTTTTATTTTATGGTTAAGCTTTCGTACATTTAGTTTTTGCTCTTATTTCGCAGAAAGCACTCCTGTATATCTCAGGTTTTCATTTCCTGACCCACCGGGATCTATGAAAGTCATAGCTGATATGACTGTTTATTTTATTGCTTTAATGTCTTTGTCATGTCAAAATGATTATATCTGAGAGATGACTGCACATAAACGGAACCACAATGTCATAAGTAACAGTGAAAAACTCTTTAAATCCTCATGTTTTGATGAAAGACTCATGTTGAAAGAATGCTTTAATTGCTATACACTCAATTTTCATGCATTCTGTGTTCTATTGATGCAGAACAACAATTAAGCTAGCCGAAAAATAGCTAGCCACTCCTTTAGCGAGTTAATGAATCAATAGGCTTGCGTGACACCCACTTTTCCCATAATTCTTTGCTCGCAGCACAAGACATAAAGCATTATTTACACATATGTATGGTACGTCCTGTCCTTCATGTCGTTGCAATAAACTCAAAAAGCTTCCTTGTCTTTTGTCATATGCAAAAAATAAAATTGAATGAATAAACATCTCACAGGAGAACCTGAAGACAGCAATGCAATTATGCTCCTAGAATACTTCAGGCTATAGCTCTGACCATTTTGGATGTCTCCCTTATTTAACACATCAGCCCATTAGTAAAGTATTCTATGGCCTTAACTGGGTGTGTTAGATAAAGGAAAGTCTTGAGGCTGTACAGGAACAAGTGTGGGAAACACTGCTTAAAAAAATCCAATCTCATTTACACACAAATCCACATATCATTCATTCATCATCAGTTATTGCATCAGTTATCAGCACAACTTGGAGTTCTGGAGCATCTAAAGCTCAGTGGCATGGAATCACATCCAACCAGCCAACATCCGCAATGAGCCACCCAGCTTCAATGTACTGTTGTTCGGATATAGACCACACCGCCAACGTAGCTAATGATTTTGGCTGAGTGTGCCCTCATTGTGAGATCAGAGAGATTCATAGGAGAGAATACATAGAGCATAACAGATTTCTGATTCATTTGTAAAAAGTTTCGAGTTGTGCTAGGGCCCCTATTATAGTTAAATAATTATATTTAAGTAATTGTTTAAAGTGCTTCAGATAGAATATTTTGTGCTCCTTTTGAATCAACGTGAGCATTTCATTGTTAATGTTTATTATTTTCAAAGTGTTTCAATGCTTCAAAGACCCACGTGTCCACAAAAGAAGAAATATTGGAAAAGTTGAAGTTATGGAGCAGATTTAGTTAATTTTGCATTACATTGTTCTGAATCTAAGAACTTTATGCTCATGACTTTGAATTGGTTATTTAATATTCTGATTTATTTGTACTTAATGCAGATCAGTTGAGGACAGTGGTCTGTGATGTTGGGTCCCAGCTGAGAGAGGGAATATGTGCATATTAATCTTGTGGACTGATGTTTGTGAACAGTTGGCTGCTTCTCTGGCCTCAAGCTGCACTGCACTGTTGCTCTATGAATACACACACACAAACACACACACCTTTGTTTTTGGACTTTCCATTCCAGTCACTTCCCATTGACTTCTTTTGTTTTTTTTTAAACTGAATTTATTATATTATTTGAGCTAATTATATCATACTATTTTCTTATCACCTAACACTACCCCTGACCCTTAGCCTTAGGCCAGGGCTGTATAACTTGTACATACAATATAAAATACTTCATTAAAACACGTTTTAAACAGAAATACATTTTACTGAATGAGCTTTCGCTATTGCTGATATAACATACACTTGTGACTGCACATAAAGTTGCACCATTGCAATTATTAACAATACAATTACACAACGTACAGTAGACACATAAGTGTCATGACACAACAAAACCAAATCTCTCCCATTATTATCAATAAATGTATATATGAAACCCTCAGTTTGCAAAGTGCATTTATTAAGTTGTCAGACGCTAAGCAACTTACAGTGAATTCAAGGTAAACATTTTTATCAGTATTTTTTTTTATCAGTATAGTTTTATCACTTGTATTTCCTAGGATCGAACCCACAACCTTTGCGCTGCTAACACAATGCTCTACCATTTGAGCTACAGGAACACACATGCTACAAAGTACACTACTGTTTTCTGTTTGATTTATTTTAATAGCGCAGTAAACGTATTGGAATATATCAATTGGAATTCAATAGTTGGAACATTTTATTTAACACAAAATACTTCAGTACAAGCAGGTGCATAAAAGCCTCTAGCCTCCTCAGTCGTGTGCCTTGCGTATTTACCTAATTTGGCCTCTGTCTGTAGTGTTAAGACTGAGGTTAATGAAGTGCACAGATATTCAGCACACCTCATAGAAGTGGTCCAAACAACAGCTGGAGAGTGTCCCTCTGGTGGCCAGCTATCCAATGGTGTGTCACATTAGTTTGCTTAAAATGGCCACCAGCCATGGCAGAGTTTTAGAAAACCACATCCAACAGGAATGCAGCTCAAGAGATGCTAACCTTTCAGCGTGATGGATTCTGCCATAGTTGTTGAATTTTCGGTATGAATGGCACAAACATGCAGGATAAGACATCAGAGAATGTAGCATATCGTTCACTTTGCCTGCCGGCCATATGGCCACTGTTAGAATAACAAACACACCACTAAAGCCCAACTGTTTCCTCAAAAAGCTGAAGCAGCGTTATTTGTGAATCATAATTTCTTCTAAACACACAACGCATCCTGTTGGGACAAGCAGATAGTAGATGCATGGAACTGCACGCTAATTGTTTGGATAACATTTAAAGCATCCTGAAAGTGGTTTCAGACTAACAGCATAGCAGTTGGTTTAATACTAATACTTACCACTTTGGTTATTCTTGACCTGATAGGTGGTGGCCACACTGGAATCTTCTTCATTTAAAGCTCCTTTGACTTATTAAAAAACTCTTTTTTAAACATGTGGACTTTATTTTTTTGCTTTGCTAGCTTGTGGACAGCTGCTTGTACAACATTTTGTGTTCACAACTATTGATTTTACAAAATCAATAATATCAGTACCTCCTCAGTGACCTCACTGTTTACCACAGCAGTAAATAGCTTCACCTTTGATCTACTGTAGGGTTTGACCTGCTGACTCAGCTCACTGACAAACACATCATTTATTTTATATATTGGCTTTGATTCATTTTATTGATTTTTAATATGTCTAATAGGAATTTTTAAAAATAATTTAATATGTTCCTGTAGCTCCTGAAAGTGTTCCTGTAGCTCAATTAGTAGAGCATTGCATTAGCAGTGCAAAGGTTGTGGGTTCGATCCCAGGGAATACAAGTACTGATAAAAATGTATACCTTGAATTCACTGTAAGTTGCTTTGGATAAAAACGTCTGCCTTATCTGTGAATTAATGTTACGTCAGATTTTGCCAACATTCAGATAAACTACTGTATAAATAATTGTGTATTAAAAAAATCTGTAAACAAACAAAACTGCTTCTATGTGCAAATGCATTTAATATTTAATAGGTCAAGGACTGTAGAAAATGGCTGCTTGAATCTTCTACAAAAATGTGTAAGTCAAAGTCTTTTTATGGTGACTATTTAATCCAGAATGCCGAGAAGCAAGAGTTACATTTTGAAAACAAGTCATTGATATCTACTCTCTAAACCTCTCACACAGAAGGCCAGGAGGTGAATCTTTATCGCTTGTTATTGAATCAAACACAGCTCTCTCTGTTGCTCTCATCAGATAGCTCAGAGAATTTCAGCATCTCCCTCCAGAGAAATTTTAAGAGCAGCCATTTAAGTCCTGCAATTCAGATTGGTAGACATGGACTTTAGGGAAAGATTTTAGAAAGCTGTACTGCAACAAATAGGATGACTGCCCAGCCAACAATTTTAGATTGTAAGAATGTTTCCCTAACGTTTTCATTAGGTAAAATATTAAAAAAGTTATATTGAAAGTTCTAGAGCGTTTTTCAAATGCTCCACTAACATCTTATGAATAACGGTTTTGATATATATGATATATAACCTTATAAATGTTCTACTAACATTACTGCAAGAATGCTTTTCGTTAACTTTGAGAAACCTTTTAAAGAATGTTAGCCAACGTACTGAGAACATTCCCTGTTAGTTGGTTGACAGGTATTGTGTACTGAGCATAGTGATGCTAAATTTAATAGACTGTATATGTAGGCCTATTGTTTAAAAACATATGTTACTACTATATCTGATGTACCATATTAAACACTTTTTGCTGTTTTATGTGTCATTACCTAGGAATTCCCTTTCTATGTCGATTATTACTGTAATAGGTCAGACAAAATAAAACAAAATTTGCATTATATGACCATGGCATTAAATGGCCTATTCATTTGTGAAGGAAGGTTTATGGTCTCACCTCTCGGATGAGAATTCACCAGCATGAGCCTGTGAGATACGCAAGGCTGGAGATAATGTAAATGCACCTATGAAATGCATATGTACATGCAGACGTAATGAGACATGACAATTTTATTTCTCAAGGATGAAATTGATCTTTACATGATCACTTAAACTGGATAGCAGTGATGTTTAATTGACCCTGTCCAGCAGTATTAGCATTAGATTAGTACTGGCTATTCACACACGTGTCGACGTCGGAGAATTGCATGATGACGTCATTAGTTTAGGTCAGGTGCGTAAATGAAGGAAATAAGGTCCGGTTGCTACAGTATAGCGCCCGTATGGTGCAGCATTATCTTAATGCAGAAAGTTTGTAGCTTCAACAAATAATCGTCACTGATCATATGCATTCGCCAGAACTCTTAAACCGAGAAAAGTGTGGGAAAGCAAAAGGGAAACCCGGCAGAGCTCATAATAAAACATGAATCAACATCGGCGGAGGTCTGAGCGAAAGTAAACAGACAGAGATGACTTCTCTCTCGCAAGACAGGTTAGATTTATTGGACGTACAGTTTGCTTAGATCGTCTGTTAACCAATTGTATAAGTTTCTATTAGACTTTATTTGATATGACTAGATTGTGATAATGCCTTCGTTACTTAACGTGCAACGTTATTTAACTGTTTAAAACGGTTAAAAATGTTTTTTTTTTCTAAGTCAAAGCCACAGATATGCCACTTAACTGCTTATAACAGTTTTGGATATTATTTATCTTTCTTTCATTATATATTTTATCTTTGTTTTGTTATGTTATCTTTTTTTAGAAGTTTTGACGTGGTTAGTGATATATGCTCTAAATTAGCACCTGTGTGTGTGTGTGTGTGTGTTTGTGTGTGTGTGTGTGTGTGTGTGTGTGTGTGTGTGTGTGTGTGTGTGTGTGTGTGTGTGGATAGATAGATAGGCCTTATATAAAATATTAAAATATATTTTAGTATTTAAACAAAGTTAAACCATGTCATCACAAACATTTTAATATTTAAGTCCTTTAAAATTTGTATTTTATTGCTTTACACCAGTCATTCTTATTAGGGAAAACCTGGCATGTTAATATGATCAGCATGCTGCCACTAACAAAAGCACATAAGGCTTGCAAATGAAAAACATGCGAAAACTGGTCCAATCAGAAATATGTAGTGAATACATGAGCCCAGGAGTGACCATTAGTATGAATGTCAGGTAAACAGGAAGCTTGTCAAATAGTCTATGACAGCTGAGGTGCATATAACAGTAGGCGAGATTAATTAGGATAAAAAATATCACTCACCAGTCACCATTATCATAAGTGCCCTTATCCAGTTCTTTTTAAAATAAAGCTGGTCCTGCAGCCTCATTTTTGAAAAATATTCTTTGTTATTTGAGAAAGTAAGAGTAGTTTTATATTTTATTAATATAATGTATAATGTGCAGAAGCAGCTATATAGCCATGTGTAGGTTGACTTCTCCGTACTGGCTTCACATTAACCTAATATTCAACATAAGCTACTATGGCTCATGTATAGCTGTCTCTGCACATTAAACCGGAATATAAGAAAACATGTTTGCATAAAAACACATTTAACTAAATCTATATAAAACAAAATGTTCTGTATTTAATGAATTTAATTAACGTAATAAACGAGACAAGACAACAGTTTTATTAATTAGATATTATTATATAGCCAGGGTGACGATATATTAAGGTTTGTTCAGCTCATTAAACAAATTTCTGCCTCATCTTTATTTTAACTGCATGCACTGCCTTGACCTTTCTGTCTCTAGGACTGCATTTCTTAATTGCGCTTGCATGCATACTGTGTCATCGCTGGTACCTCCCCCACTGTGTATTATTTTAATTGCGACAGACTTATGCATAGACCTGGTGCGTGTAGTGTAATTAGGGTCAATGAACCCTCAGGATGCATGGACCATTGACCATTATATTGACTTTGACTGCCACCATAAGAAATTAAAGTTAAACAGCTCAGCATTTATAGCCAGACTTCTCATCTTCATTTCTATTCATGAGATGCTTATGTAAGGAAATACTGTGTTGATATAGATGTATTGATTGCAAACGCTGGTTTAATTTTGCTGGTTTATATGCTGCATTAGTCATTTATTCCATATTATCATCTCTTATTTGAAATTATTCAAGCGATTGCTTTTTAGCATTTACATTTTTGGCATGTACATATATGTATATGGCCAATTTATATAGAGGTGTGTTGTAGCACAGGAAGGCTTGTACCAATTGGTTTAACCAGTTAGAAATTAGATACAATGTGAAAAGTCACTATCATAGTACATGCTTACTAACAGTGCAAGTTGTAAGTTTTGAATACATTATTATTTATTGTTGTTGGTATTATTTCATTGTTCGCGCAGTATCATCAACGAAATTTTGCTTATTTTATTGAGGATATAATATTCTTACAACATTTCCACTTCCTGTATATATTAAAAGAAACAACAACTCTTATGGTTGACCGGATGGGGAGGGTTATAATCCTTTATAAAGTATTGGTCCTGTACTCCTACTGACCATTGAGTTAGAAACACAATGTGCTATAACACTACCAGTCTCACTATTGTTTTTCCCTGTGTGAATCTATGATAAAGCTTTTTCTGTGATTTTGTGGTTTCAGTATTTCCAGTTCTGACAGAATGAAGTGTGTAGCGGCCTGTTGTGTTTTCCCTTCTGTGCTATAACAAGTGAGCTGTGTGCATGAGTTTGCGCATGAATACTGTGTCTAGCATTGAACTTGTCCATTCTGACTGCCCATTTTATACAGTATTGAAGTGAGATAAGACTGGGCTGCTGATAATCCCTCGTCTGCTGGAGGTATCTGGGTGCTAAGGCTGTCTACTTATTTGCTTCCATTTTCTAAAACACTGTGGCTTCTCTTATGAGGCAGCTGGGGTGTCTGGGCAGGGAGGTAGACTTGAGGTTGAGCATGGACAGTTCCCCTGTGTGTGCGCTCACGAGTGCCGTGAAGTGTGTTCTAAATAAAGTATATTCTGCAAGAAAATTTTAGGCAGTCAGTCATTCAGTCAGGAGCACATTTACATAACATCTCAAGAGCTTTACTTCTCTGTTTGTTGCTTAGCCTGTTGGTATTGTAGGTTGCATATCACTGCATATGTTTTAGGTGTTTTGCATATGTAAAGTACATTGACAAACTTAGAATATAAGCATCCAGTGTTTTATTGTAATCAGATATTAGTGCAATCAGAAATTAACACAAAGTTCAGACCATACGTTTGTATAGTATAGGTTTGGTCACACCTGGGAATCAAACCTGTGACCTTAGCATTGCTAATTTAATTCCCTGCCTGTTGAGCCAAAGGAATGAGTCAGTTACAGTGAATTTATCTAATTTGCACCTAAAATGCTATATACAGATAAACTACTATCTGAAACATGTATTTTTATGTTGGGTCTTTGGAAACTGACCCAGCATGTCCTCAGCTAAAGGCAGGGAAACAGTCTAGACAAGTGGCCAGTCTGTCACAGTAAATTCTTTTTAGTGCTAAATTACATGTTGGCTTTGAAAGTCATAAGTCCTTTACTTTCATCACCAATTTGACTTCATTACAGACAATGTCATCCACACTGGAACATATTACTATCCACAAAAGGCCACTTTGAAAGGTGTTAATTAATTATACCAGGACCACCATAGAAAATGTTTAAGCATTTGAATGAAATGGACCACATTAGTTCATTATTCTGTTTTTGGTCTTTTTTACCCGTGTTAAATCTTTATTATCTGACTGGCTGGAATAGTGGTGATTAAGGCTGTGTATTTCCCAAAGGCTGCTGCACTCATCTTATCTTGCTCATTTTTATTAAAATTTCCCTGATGCTATTTGCATAGTAGGACACCAGGCCCTGTGTATGCTTCACTTTGGCAGGGACGGTCACTTAAAGCCAAGGACATCTGCTGGCCTGTATCAAAACATATGGCCATGGCCTTTTACAAGGGCTAAAAACAGAACACGGCCAATAACAAACAGGAACACATTGTTAGAGCTCATTGCAGGAACTACAGCTTGAGAAATACTGGATATTTGATGAAGTATATCCAGCTTTAGTTCTGTACAAGTACTTTAGAAGTTTCCTTCAGGAAAGAAAGAAACACATTTAAAAATGTAGGAGAATTTCACAAGGTCATGCATCATCAGATTTCAATTGTTTGCAATTTTGGTATTTTTTCGTGGTCACTGCTCTCAATTCTTTCTCATCATCATAAACTGGGCTGAGCGTCCATAAATCAAGCACTGAGGATGATTCCCATAATGTTCTATTTTTCTTCTGGGATGTATGAATGATTAATTAATTAAAAAGAAGAAAGGTAATGCTCTCAGTGCTTTGAGTGTGTGTCTTTACCCACACTTACTGTACTACAGGTAACTAACAAAAACTGCGAGATTTGTGTCTACTGTAATATCCCAGCATGCCTTGCAGGAAGATAAGTAAAGACTGAGTTCATGACAGGAAGATTGTGCAAAGTATTTTTAAAAGTTTAAAGGAATATTCAATTGTATTAGTTGTTCTACAATTCGCTGTAGTGAGTGTAGTGTGTAGTGCATAAGTGTAGTGCAAGAAAAGTAGTCATTTCTCAGCATTGCCACATCTTTGTGCTTTTAATAAGCAAACCTGCTTGTTTAAATACTTTGCAAAATGTGTGCTTAACACTTTTTTATTTTAAGGCATTTTCTGGATAAGCGTGCAATACACGTTAGATTACCATTTCTAACAGTTAGTGTTTAACACTAGGAATGACATAGGTACAGCTAATCTTGTTAAACCGGAACTGTACATTATTAATCCCCCAAGACATACAAAAGTTTTTAAGATAATGCCTGATTTAGTTGCTTATGTAACAGCCACCTGTGAGTGGGATTAATGTTAGTAATGAAGTCATTGTGTGATGCTATCTCAGTCAGGGGTGCTTGATTGTTTACTGATTGTTCCTCCTCTGTAAAACTAATGTTAATAATTTGTTTTCTCTAAAACAAATGTATGTGGTCATAAAAAATATATAGTATAAACCAAAATCCATTAGTGACAGTAACTTTCATTTTTACCTCTGTAGACAGACTTACAGATTCTAGAACATCTTCTAGAATTCTATCTTCTTCCTGCATACTTTTAATATTCTACTTGTCATTTTATATGGCTGCAGATATCGATCAAGTTTTTTTTCCTATCCTTGCTGGATATGTGTCTGATGGGACCTGTGGTGAAGATCAAGTATTACCCACCTTGCCGGATGATTAATTTGTAATGTTTTTTCTTTAGAGATGAATTCAGGCATGCACATTTGGCAAAGCTTAATTTATTTTACCCCATGCCCCTGCATGTAATATGTTGATAAATTGACAAATCAGCTGTGATTGGTTCACATTTAATGACACGGTGAGATGAGATGCCAGGCCAGGCCTGACTGTGCAGTCTAGAGTGAATCTATTCAGGCTAAATCCTATTTCAGCTGTGGAAACCTTCTTGTCAAAACATCTCAGTTTTTACTTTGAATTACTACAACGCAGAGGCGATAGCTCAGAGCTGTGGGAAGAATATGATTTAGATTTGCACAAAAATAATTATAGCGTAACCCTGAAAGTGTCTTAAAATATAGCAGACGTAACAACTTTGACAACAATGCTGCTGTGAAAGTGTCTTTTTCATTAAAATCAAGATTTCAAAAGCATTATTCAGATAGGATTAGCTTTCTAAACAATGTTTGAGTTTGCAATTATGAATATATGATGCCTGTTATTTGGACGGCATTAGAAACCATCATGAGACTGCAGATAAAGAACTTATGATGTGGCAAATGTATCTTCTGCTTTAAATGAGAAGCTTGTCCATTTGTGAATTTTGAAAAAGGCCAAGGATTCTGGGAAGCCGTCTGATGAGTTTTTAATGTGTTCTTTGATGGCATTGAAATGACTTTGATTCACAACTTAAATGGCTGTTCTGGTGAGCCTTATTACCCCAGACATGTTACTGTTATAGTTTATTGAGTTCACCAAACTGTCTCATGTACAGTTTGGGTTTTAACTCGAAGATTGTGTAATGACACTGGCAGGTTGCAATAAGATTTGTGAGACTGTGAGATTTGGGAGAGGTTAAGAGGTTTTGATCAACTAAAAAAGACATGTAGACCACAGAGCTGACAGAGCTGGAATCTATACTTAAAAATAAAGTGTGTATTTTAAGGTTTAAATAATTTCTCTGTTCCCAGTTTATTGTGCAGAGTTATCAACTCTGTAAAGTTTGATTTCTCTACAAAGTTGTAAACACTGTGGCTAAACACAGCAACATTAGCACAACCAATGATGTAAGTTTGCTGTTAGACTTATCGGTCTATTTATCCGGCCAATGGCAGATGGGGTCATTGGGAAACCTGTCTGAAAAATTAATTCTTTTTGCAATGCTATGTTGTGTCTCAAGTGGACAAATTACACGCTTCAATTTAATAACTAGTATTGACCCACTTCAAACTCATTAGGAAATGCTGGGAGAATTAATTAGTCAGTTATTTTGATTTTTTTTGTTTCAAAATAATTAGTACGGCCTAAACTTCTAGCATTCCACAGGGGCACAAAATTGGATTTCAAACACATTCTGTCTCCTAGACCCCAAACATTAATCAGCACTTCCATCTAAATCAAGGTTGTTCTGTGTGATTAACACAATTATGATCTTATCAGCCTGCAGTGGCACTTTGAGGCCAAAGCATGATAGCTTAATCACTGGAAAATGTAATTTCCAAGCCCGTCCAAATTGTGCATTTTCCCTAAACTCATTCTCTGTTCCCGTCTCCTGCCTTATCAAAATTAGGAACATTTGGATGGTGGCAGTAGGAAGAGCTTTTAAAACTGATAAAAAAAGTATTTTTGATATAAATGACAAAACATTTTGTTTGGACTACTATAGATTTTATTCCTAAGACTTGTTAACTCACTCTGGGCTATCTTGCATCTTATGCTTTGTTGGTCAAGGTGTTTAGATGTCACCAGTCTGTCAGTGGCTTTGACAAACATTGCAACCAAGGACACACTGTGAAAGAGACGATGCCTTACTAACGTTTTACACATGCTGAGGTGGATGCAAGATGTGGTCGGTTTAATGGCATATTTTAGTTGTCCAATAAAATTCTTGACCATATGCTCCTAAAATCAGGAAACAATTTTCAGCGTAGTTCAAAGGATGAGAACTTTGCAATTAAATAAAATAATAAAATAATAATCCCCATAATTAGTTTTCAGATGACTAGATTTAACTATCATTGCCTTTTGCCAGTTTTAATCAAATAACCTGTTTGGTTTAGTAAGTCGTTTTGTTTTTTATGTGTGTTTGTGGAATGGTTGCAAAATGACTTTTTGCATACTTAATGTAATCTTTCAAAATATATTCACAACAAATACTAACTAATGTAATAATATTGAAATGGTCATCACACTTCTGTATTGTATTTCTGTTGCAACCCCCTTTTAGAATTGACTGAAATATGCAGGCCAGATGGTTTAGATTCTCAATAAACATACTGTACATTGTCTTGAAAAATATTTCACACTGAGATATAAATTTAATAGAGATATTCATTTAACTTGAATGCACTGTAAGCCTGTTTGGATGAAGTGTCTTAAATTTATAACAAACTCTTGTGAAATTTATATTTATGGCAGTGTGTCATTTGGCCATAGGCACGAGGGCTCTGTGATGGCTGTGTGCTAATATGCAGCCATAACAGCACTCTAGCTCATGTTATATTGCACTCTAGCTCATGTTATATTGCACTCTAGCTCATGTTATTATATTTATACAACAGATTAACAGACACTGGAAGTTAATTAATTAGAAAATCCAAGAAATGTCCAAAAACTCTTGTGTGGAACTACTTTCTTACTCTACTAGTCCAGTCAGAATTACTAACACTGGGCACAATCTTTCAGCTGCGACACTTTCTAGAGGAAATGGGGTTTTAAAATGGAAGATCAGCCTGCAACTCATGCAGAAGTCTTCCAAATTTCAGTCATATCACTGTACATTAATTTAAGCTCCCTGGTTTAATGGAACCTTTACCTTCACATAACGCTGATAGAACTCACCATTGCTTTAAATGCAAGGTCATCTCTTTAGTGGCTATATTGTGCACAGTATCAATTTATTGTTAGCCCTAAAACCAAGTAATGCACATTTGCTCTATGCATAGAAAGAGCTTGTTTAATATAACAGAATTGTACTTTTACTTGGAGGATGGACAACTTTAAAATGCCTAAATAATTTAGTAAATTCTTGCAGGTTGATAACTATCTTGGGATATTTTTGTATTATGTCTGTGTCTGGTTGTCTTGAAATGAATTATCAGTTTTGTTTGTTTATGCTCAGATATATTATGGCTTGGATTATGAATCATTCTGCCATGTTAGTAAAGACTCTGTCTATATAACATGCTTCTCTATGTAACCTGTATCACTGTAAGTAATGATCAGCTAAATTTTGTGAATACTGTAAAGGTGTAGAGATTGTGTAAGATTCGTTCATGTAGTAGTATTTCTGAAATATAAAAAAAATAAAATTGCAGCTCAGACATATATGCTAATCCTATTAAACATTGCTCCCATTATGACTGATAAATGATTGGTTTCATTCTTAGCCCAGTCTTTCAGAGAAAATCCTGCAGTTTACTTGTAATAAATACAGCTGAGAGAATCTCTGAATGTCTCATTATGGTCTTTCAAGTCAGTCCTTATGGCAGTGGTTCACCAGTGACCCTGTGAATGACAGGGTCACCTAACCAACCATCATCATCGCCTATAAGTCAAAGACGTAGTTTTCTCTAAAGCCTTGGAATAAGCACTGATTATAGGTTTGCCAATTTTAAAATCCCTATAGACATCAACTGGAGTGACAAATGATGGGCCTAATTGCGTTACGGTCACTGCCATTAAGTCCACTCTGGTTTTATTTGCAAAGGAAATCCATACTTTCATCTCGCCTTCATTACAACATTTCCAGAGTTTGCGAAAAGCGTCCTGACCTTCAAGTGTGTTCCGTAGCTTTCCCAGTGGAAATTCCTATTATTGTTAGGAGATGTGGAAGAACTGGTATCCAGCATTGGTTCTTCTTTGTCAAGAAATCCAGGGACAAATCCCCAACAGAGGGTTTGGCTGTCGAAATTGGTAAATTGTCAACATGGTTATTTGTGACATAGTTAGGTCAGAGTGATTGGCCTCAGGAATTGTTCATTAAAGCAGATGGGACTTTAGTCAGTTTTGGGTGTGGAGAACTACAGAGTAAAGGAAAGACAATGGAAGAACATGAAACAATGCTGCTTCAGACAGCAGAGCTACAGGATCTGTCATAAAGCCAGTCTTATCCCCACTGCTATGCAGGGATTAGGCCAGCCATAGAGCTTCACCAACCCCTCATTGATGTTTCAAAGAGGAGTGTCAGGGTAGAAAAGCAAAAACTGTTCACAAGGGTAAAAGAAATAATAAAACG
>JAZGTK010007150.1:0-19756 GCA_036877625.1 Ambastaia sidthimunki | reverse complement strand
CTAATTCTATCTGACAGCCCGCACACACATACAGCACAGCCCTGAGGAAGACATACCACCTGCTGTTGTACTGGAGAATATCACTTAAAAAGGTTTCAGCTTTTCAATAAATAATGCTGCTCACATTGAGACGCTCTCAGGAGGAGTAGAAGCTACTGATGGGTTCATGTAGATGTTGTGTGTTTGATTGCCTGTCCTACTCAATTTAAAATTTGTGTGGAGAAAAAGCCTTGTGTAAAGGCCACAATGCTAATTATAATCATCAGAAGAGTAATTGCGAAACTGGTCTGAGATCAGAGTTGCTCCAGAAATCATCTCATCTGTCTGGTTGACAGTGGCCTCCTGATAGCTGTGTGTCTGTGGGATATATATGGGAGCAGGGCAGCCGCGTTTCCCTGTATCACCCATTACCGCCCAGACCTTGTGTCAGGTCATCTATTCTTTAGGACATTTATCTTCTGAATGCCTCACACGAGGGAAAGGCTGGGCTAAGAGAGGAAGAAATCGTATCTTCCGATGCTTGTTTGCGGAAATCCCCCGTCTGAGTAGTTTTTCATTCTTGTCTACATTTAATGGTATAAAAGAGAGTCAACACATCAATATGCTGGAACTGATATTGCACTGAATAAATGACACCAAAATGAAACATCACATATCAGATAAAATGCCACACACTCCCATGGCTGTTGTTAAGCCAACACAGTGTGTTTTGATGTTTTCTTTTGGCTTTGTCCTTGATTGTATTTAAGTCATAAGCTCGTACAGAAATGTTTTTGGTATGGTGGAGATCTCTGTCAGATATTTTAGGTTCTGATGTTTCCACCTCTGTACTTTGGCCACTAACGTGTGTTTTTTTTCCACATCTGCTGTGTTCAGTATTGTTGATGATCCTGACCAGGGAGTCTTTAATGTAGAGTTAACCTGTTAAACAGATGGGCACCTTCGTCAGTCAATACGTACTGGAGACACTGACTTCCCCCTGAGCACTTGGCATTTCTTAACCTCTGACCTTTGGGAAGAGGATGCAGAGTGGCCAGTGGCTCAGGAGTTTAACCCCCTGGAGCCACGATGACGCTGGGATCAATACTCTCAGAGAGAACGAGAAATGGAGTGAGGGAAAGAGAAATCGATTGGCCGACTGTGCTGTGAAAGCTTCCATAGTGGCTGTACACTGAATGTTTTCATCATTCTTCAACTGCACACTCAACTTGACACGGTGTGTCAAAAAGACATCAGAAGGCGCAGACTTTTCCCCCTTTGTTTGCACAGAATTGTGGTGGGTTTGTAGGACTTTGTGAAAGATGTGATTCAGTGCTGCAGAAATCTGCTGAGCTTTTTACAGAGTTCTGTACAAACAAATTTTGACATTGGGACACACTTTTGAAACAAGGAAAAGTTTTTGTAAAAATTGTTAGCAAAGCCGATCTTAAGTAAATTGTCGCAGCCATGCTTTGTGCTGTTTTACGAATGATTTACACGTCCATTCTGCTCTTGTTTCATGAAAGTGACCCTGTAAGCAGGATTATATTTTGGTATTTGTTAACAACTGTAGTTTTATTCAGCTTCTTACTGGTTGAGCCCTTCACGCAATCATACTTTAAAAAGCCAATAAGCTTTAGTTCCATCACAACCATGATTTGCTAGAAAAGGAGAATTTTCTCTGTAGAGAACGTTTGATTGAACATAAATCTGTGTAGCGCTGTCATCACCATTTTTTCACTTTTCCCAGAAGAGCAAGACTGTAGAGTTTAAATGCATGTGCTAAAAGTGAAAGTGGTCAACATTTAGAAGAACACTAGAATATAAACAGCCTTAAACCTTATACACATGGGCTAAAAGCCACATAAATCTAATTTTGTTTCATGGGGTCTTTAACTTTCCAAGTTCCATAAAGGTCGCTTTTAAGTTTGGATTGTCCGAAGAGGAATGTGGTTGAACCTGAGGTTGAATCCCCCCTCCATCTCGCAGTTGGACCAGGACCCCGCTGAGTGGCATAACACATATGCAAAGTTCAAGCGCAGGCCTGGACCACGTGTTGTCTTTCCTTCTTTCCATCTTCATCTCTCCTTCACCAAAGACAGCGCCCCACGAGGGCTTTCGTGCCGGTGGATAACTTTGCTCTCAGCATTATTTGAGCGTGAGGCTCCACAGAGGCCCAGAGAAAACACACTAACACCAACTGGCACTTAATTCTGCCGGCGCCCTGCCGATCCGAGCTATGTGTCCGGAGAGGGGGCTCTTCCTGACAGGAAGTGAGAGGGAGAGGCATTGGGGAACCTTACAACTTGAGTGACTTTTAATTTACTCTCTGACTGCAATATTGTTGGCCCTGCAACACTGGATGCAAAAGAGCCCTTTTATATATACTTGTGGCAAATAGATTTTAAAATAAGGTTAATTGACAAACAGACCTTGATGCAATTTTCTTCCAACTTCTTCAGGTAGTTGAAGATTCTGACAGTAGGTAGATATCAGTCTGGTGTACCTAATTCAGAAAACCTTTTTGAACTAATGATTTCACATGATTTCAAACTAATGATTTCACATTGTCTCCTTGGGACCAAACACGATTTTCTAGTTTTTTGGGACAGACTGAAGTATTTCTTTTTTTTGACACCCACCTGAAATGTGTTACTTTTAAAACATTAATGCTGGGCATCATCTACTGTAGCATTTTATCAGTAATACTAAGGTAAAAAAAAAAAACACTATTGTCGGTGGAAAAACACTTGGGTGTTGGAATTACCATAGAAGCTCAACCAAAAGTATAAAATCATTTGAACGTACATTACAGCCAGAAATTTTTTGTGCATTGATTATCAAGTTGCAATTTCTGTTAAAAACCAGTAACTTTCCAAGTACCCTGAACCAGGACTTAAGTATCTCTGGGCTGCGAGCAGTACTGGTTGGGAATCAGTGTTAATGTGGGATCATCTTTGTAAGCGTTCTCACCATGTGGCGAACAAAGAGTAATCATTGTTTCTTTAGCAAAGAAAGATAAACAACAAGATTTATGCATGCTATTATCATACCTGTCAAGTTAGATTATTTCAGTCATCACCCTCCCCTAAACTTTTAATAGAAAAAAACGGCACTTTCACATTCTTTTATAAAAGAGCAGTTTTTAATGATCTTCTGACACCACTAAGCCTGGCTCATAGTAAGGAAGCTTCTAATCACATCAGTGTATTTAACCACAATCCTCTGTGGTCGTTAAATGCAGTCAGAGTAAATGTTTGCTCCCCTTGTAAAGTCCTCTTGTGTGGAGTGTCCTCACAGAAACACAGGCCGTTTGGGATTGTATGTTTGCTTTGGAAGAGATAACATCTGAGAACACGCACAGGACTTGTAGGGTGTTCAACTCGTCACATCAGTGAATTAAACTGTCTGGACGTGCTGTCAGATGCCATTTTGACATCACAATCAGTTGATTGAAACAGACTCATCTTAGTTTTGAACACTGTGACATTAAACATCTTTCAAGGGTTATGTTAAAACAATTAATTTGGCATAAGACATTTTGTCTGTAAGGCTCAACAATAAGTATTTTTTGCTGATGGTAGATTATATAGGTAGATTTGTACCTGCCCTGGATCTTTCCGTATGTGCCATCACAAAAAATATAAATTTAATTTCAATGAATTAAAAAACAATAATTGATTAGATTATTTAGGAATAATAATTTGAGAAATCTGATGTTTCCAAAACTGTCACACACTATTGTTTTTCAACAAAGCTTTATTTGTGAGCCCTGCGCTAAAGAGCATAACTTTACCACCCTGATGTATTTATGTAAGCGAATAATCACAGAAAACCCAATATTTACTTTTGTATTTAAAAAAAATTTAATTAGCAAATATTATGGACAACACAACACTGACCCAGTAAAGTTAGGGATGCCAAAATGTCACCTACAGTAGCCCATTAGGTTTATCCTTATTGTTGAGCCCTAATGTTTTGGAAACATTATTTTAAAGTTTAGGGCGAGAGCCGTAGTATGCACTAGCATTTTTGTTTTGTTTTGTTTAGAAAGTGAAATGTTTTTCTCAGTTTGAAATACATTGACTGTCTTCCTTGTGAGTAACACTACCCTGACATTTCAAAACCAGAATCTTTTGATCAAAGCTCTACGGTAGCCACTTTTCCGCCGTAAATCGCCTAGTGCTTGCGGACAAGCCGTAACGTAAACTTTTCCCGCTCGTTGTGATCTGAGACCGTGCTCTTCCGTGTGACGGATCATTTTTTCGTTTCATCTGAGCTTCAATCCCCCAGCCTGCACAAAACAAACAAATACTTGTGATTATAACTGATGGGTTGGAAACTGGCAAGCGACTTGTTTATTTTCAGTGAAGAAAGCCAAAAGCTGTGCACATTTCCTTCTGCTGCCTCGAGTTGTGGGTCTGCGTTATTTCAGTTGTGTTTTAGTTTGAGGGTAATTGCGTTCTCTTAATCAGCAGTAATTAGGAATACAGAGCCACGGTAATTATAAACGCAAAACTAAACAAAAGACCGGCTCATTGCATAACTTACAACTTACTGATCACCTTGTCAGGGTTTATTTTGCAATATTGCCTGAGTAACTGTACAGTATCCATTACTTATGTTTTGAGAATATATATATGTATATATATATTTTTTCCAAAACAATTAAGTTTTATTATTTCACAGCAATCACATGTCACGGTTTCATTCAATAAATAATAACTGAATCTCTTTGTACATTGGCTGTTTTTTTTATTTTAAGAATAAACCTGTGATTTGTTTTAAAAAAAAAGATAAACAAGTGAAAAATGTACCAGTAGATTAGGACAAAGTAGAATAATATGTATTATATAAGTTTTAATATCTTGTGCAGTTCTTAGATGAATTTACCGTTTGTTAAGAAGGGCTGGATGTTTTTTACTTTAAAACCAGCCAAAGGTAAGGATAAAAATAATTTTTTTTGCAGTCCATGTAACGAATTTTAAGTTAGATGTATGTGGCAGATCCAAGATACCAAAGCTGCTGTTTCTGAGACCTTGTGTTTATAAACTTGAATGTCAATAAAAGTAAAAATGACATTTTTGCAGGTTTGTTTGGGTAGTTCTGACCTCCAGGAATTGTTCCCACTATGCTGCTCTTTGTTGTTTTATTGAGAGTTGAAGAAAACGGCTCAATTATAAATGTCCTCGATAACACACAAGTGTACGACAGATTGTTGGTTATCGTTACGAGTTTATCTTTATGACAAACTTTACCAGCCGCTGTTTGTGTAGCTGATAAGTCACATCCTATCTTGGGACACACTCCTGGTTTTGATGACATGAGTAGATCAGGGTGAGTGGTTTCCGTAGCGACAGGACCGGGGCAGAGGTTGTGGGGTAGTAGAATCACCTCTCCCAGGTCAGGGTCAGAGTTGAAAGGTCACAAATGGCTGCCTGTATCCTCTCATCAGGTGAGGATGGAAACAGCATTGGATACTATAAAACCCTATCAGGGCCAATCAGAATGACTGGTTGAAATCCAATAACCGTCAACCTTGTCCCCAGCACACAGTGCTGATCAATAAGGCTGTTTGATTGGGGTCATTGCTTCCTTTAATTAAAGAATAATGCTCTTTTCACACCCATCGAACCATCATTTATCTTCGTAGCTAAAATGTATCTGTGTGTTTTATAGGTGATGGCCACTGTGTTATCTACCTAACATATGATCTAAGCATATGTGCTAGTAAACAGCTACAGTAAATTCTGGCATTTTATTCTATTCTATTCATTCTGTTTTAATATCGTCCTTCTATTTATACAAAGTTCCTTCCACTATTTTCAATTTATTACACCATTATTTAGTGTAGCCAGCTGTGTTCTAAACAGTCACAGCCTATCAATGGTCTCTGCCTAAAGTAATGTGCATAATTGTGTAATTTAAACTTCCCTTATTCCAGTTTAATATATTGTCAATAAGCCATTTATCAGTTAATTTTGCTTAAAGGTGTAATCACTAGGACTGTGTGGTGCAATTAAAACATTACTGTGTGTGTTTGAGCATCCAACACAGCAACAATAGCCCAACCAATAATGTGAGTTTGGAGCTCTTTGTCTGACCAATAAAAGATGGGGGAGTGTTTGAACAGGAAATCTATTTAACAGTCATTTAAACAGTTTAAAAATTACAAACTTTTAAGGTTTCTGTAGCTCGATTGGTAGAGCTGGTAGGCTTTAAAGCCATGGTCATGCGTTCATTTCCCAGAAAACATACAAACTGATTGAAAAACAAATTGTATATCCCGACTGCATTGAGAGTTGCTATGGATAAAATGTCGGCCAAAAGCATAACATGTCAAATGTAAATGTTTTTCGTGAATTGGCACTGTTGAGATGATGAAATGAAATTCATGATTTCGTAAAAGAATGGGGAGTAGTGAGTAATTATACTTAGCCGTTAGTATATTTGCTTATCTGAAGGGTAATGTAAGATTTATTTGAATATAGTTCCTCAAGTATGTTATCCCGGAGATTCCACATGTAGTTTGGGAATTAGCGGCAGTAATAGTGAACGATAGGCTCTGGCAGACATAAACTTACACACTTGCTCACATTACGTAGTGTTAACATAGCTAAACGTTGTTTATTTTGGTTCTAGTTACACCTCTCTATTCCTCTTCTCCTAGAGGATTATGAAATATTTCCCTCTTAATAAGCAAGTGCATTCTCCACTTTTTTCCATTTTCATTTATGACCCCAGGAATGGGCAAGGGATTACAAATAAATCACCATCGTTTGAAACCGTTGCTCATGTAGCACAGCGACCTGCTCTCTCTGCTGGCTGAAATAAATGAGACACCAGGGCCTGAACTTACGCCTCAGTCGCTCTGTGAAAGAAACCCTGGAGAATACACCAGCTCCTCTGACTTTGTACATATTCGTGACCTGGTTGTTGTTATTATTCTTGAGACGACCACTGAGAAGTGTTGAAATGTTGGCGCAGCTGTGAAGAACGTCAGTAGTCGGGTCTCACTCCTAGACTCTTAAATGTCATTGAAAGCTGTGGTTCCTGGAGTTGTTTAGACTAACACCTTTTACAATAATCGAGTGAGACCTGTGAAAGTTTGTGAGGAGCGCGCTTGAGGAAATGCAGTCTAGGATATTGAGTATGATGTAAGCATGCTATAGGTCCAAATTTGTTCCCCCTTTTCCTTCCTATTTGCTTTTTCTATCTGTGCGCTCTTCCACCAAACAGAGTTGGATTATGATGATAAAACTTTTTGTTACACCTCTAACATCTGTAGAGGACAACATGGATAAAGGCAGAATGTGTAATCGATCATCTTGGTATTATTAACTCTAAGAAATGCAAGTTTACTTTTCTATGATCCTAATGTCTCTATAATGTAAACCTTTTGTTTCATTTCTCTCCACAGGAGTGGCAGAATTCCATCCAGAAGAACGCCGGCTTGGCTTTCATTGAGCTCGTGAACGAGGGCAGGTAATTATCTAATCCCGTTCCCTGACCTCCTCATTATCTCCAGGCTTACAGTGCTGTGTCGGATCTGTCTGATCAGATCCCGTTCGGGAGGAAATCAATGTGATGCGAAAAGGTGGGAAGGGGATCAACAGGGTGACCCAGAGTTCAAGGCGTCTGTCAATAGCCTGGCGTGTTCCCGTGGGTTTCCATGTGTTGCTGAGAGTTTCAGAGAGCAGCGGTGTTGTAGGTTTTTGGCACCTCCTGGGAAATCTTTCTTGCATCTTGCTGTTTTCAGATGGGTTTATGCCTCATCTGTTGCACTCTTTTACTCAGACTCCCTATGGGATGGAATGATCTGTCTTCAATTTCATGGCCTTAGATCTTTCAGATGGCTCTCATTTTTATGTTAGCAATGGAAATTCATGTTAATGAATTCTGCAGTGCTGATGAGCGCTACAGAAATGCTAATGAACGCAGTGATACATCGAGGTTATGAACATCTCCAACCACCGTAGAGTTATCAACATAATGCCAGCTGTAAAAGTACAGCTCTTTGTAATTTTTGCTGCTTTAAATTTGGAAGGATTTATTAATTGGCCACAGTGCTGAATCTTAGTCTTTGCCAGGGGTGGCTTGCACACAGACCTTGTTTGTTTAATGCCATAACACATACATAACTGCAAAATGCTTTCTTGACCTAGCAAGCTCTGATCTGATTGGCTGATTTTACACTAGTTCCAGGTTAAGCCGTTTACCTGAAAAGTCGTAAGATCTAATTACTGGAATTCTTTAAGTTTGCACAGACTTTCAAAACTATTTTTACATCAGTTTTTAAAACTGTCTGTAATGTTTTTTAGATAAACCTGCCTGTAAGTGGGATGCAAAAATGACACTTCTATTTTTCTGTTAGCAGTTTTTGGCTAGAATAAACTTTAGTGTACACCAGAGCTTTTTTATATAATTTAATACCATGATGCTTCTCTAGACTGTAAGCATACATCATAAACTCTGTAATACTAGATATGGAAAGTGAAAGGGTGATAGAGATGAAGGGTATTCTTTATGTTGTTAATGGCAGTTGGGGTGAGAGGGGTAGAAGAGGGTCACCGCGGAGGCCTGGGTACGTCCGCTCCCCCGCTGCCCACCACTGACACACACGGCTCGGGTTTCGTCCCTCCACCCTTCGCCTGTTATTCTTTCACTTTGCGGAGGCCTGAGCCTCCTGACCTGCTGAGAGACTCCTCACTGTCCCCAGGGGGAATGTTTTATTAGGCCATGGCTTGTGTTGTTCACAAATCTGCCCGGGGTGTAAATGTGCTGTTTTAAGATCAGGTTCCTCTCCGTCTCTGCTAACCCAGAGCACTGTGGACAGGAAGAGCAAAACTGATCCACAAACAGGGCTCTGAGACTTCTTTTAAAGGAAAGCTTCAGGTTTTGGACTCCTCAAGGTTCGGATGATGATGTGATGCAGTGTTGACAAACAGTAGCAGTAACAGCAGGATAAGTCTGATCTCAGATCAGCCTCTGTTATCATCAGATGCCCTGTGATAAGAAGTTTGTGTGTGTGTGTGTGTGTGTGTGTGTGTTTATCCAAGCACGGCTGTTCTTACATATGTAGAAACATGAGCCAGGGTGACGCTTGTCACCTCCCCACCCCCCCACATCCGTATCTTGTTAGATGCATATCATTTACAAATCAATTGCTAGTTGTTTTAGTGGGGGTGGGTTTAGTTGCCGTGCTAAATATAATTTTCTGCTTGTTTTACAAGTATTTGACTTGGTTTAGCGTGTTATTGGAACTTTGATGTCCTAACAACTGTGTTATTAAGTTTAGTAAAATTGATTTCACAGATAAACAGTTGAGAAAGATGGAAGATAACTCTGATTTTGGCCTGAAGGCCAGTTTCTCTCATTGTACGTGAAGATTATTAAACAAGTTGTGCACACTGGAATTAACTTACAATATTTCTTATTGATGGGTCATGACTGTAAATGCATATACACACAGTTTTTGATATACAACTCAAACCCTGTTCACAAAAATAGTGATAACTATAAGGATAACTATAATGCTAACTATATTAGCATCCACGCCAACAAACAATAGCGGATTATGTTACTATAAGGCGTGTTGTAGAGAGTTGTCATCTTTTGAAGACAAATTTTACTCATATTGAGTCTGATGTCGTCTGCCATTTTTATTGTGCAATCTTTTAATGGATTTTGATCATTTACTGATGTATCAATATAGTCATGGTGTGACTAATGTTTTTTAAAAACTTTATAGTTATTGTTACCGCTGTTTGTGTTAACGGGCATTAGAAACATTCTTCTATATGTGGTTTAGTAATGTCATGTCTTATTATAGACTCACATGAACTCATGTTCTCATGATACATATGAGTCCGGCCTGAACTCTTAATATTCAGTGTGTTTGTTTGATGTGCAGGCTGCTGAGCCACACCATGAAGGACCATCTGGTGCGTGTCGCTAATGAGGCCGAGTTCATTCTGAGCCGCCAGAGAGCAGAGGACATCCACAAACATGCTGAGTTTGAGGTGAGCACTCACACTACCAGCGCCATTCGCCGTCCGTTCTTTACCGCAGTCAATGACCTCCATATAAAAGGGTGATTAGGTGAGCTTTCAATGTTTGCCTGTACTGTTTGCTGTAACTACTTAATGGTTAAAGACCCCATGAAATGACCCGACGTTAGTTTATTTCACAGCCGTCGACCATGATTCCCCACTTGCTAGTCAAAAGCAGATGGTACAAGGAATCTACATGAAGTAAAAGTAACTTGTTTGCAGTGTTAAGAAACCGTAGCTAGTGCCCCCATAAAGTCAATAGTTAATTTATGTTTGTAAGCTTTGATGCTATAAACAGTCTTTGTTTTGGAAAACAGACCAAAAATTCATCATGCACAAACAGGTGTTTTCAAATGAGAGTCTAATTATCCAAATTGGAATGTGTTTGTCAAAATTTGCTGATTTTGATATGTCTTGCACAGGAAAGATAACTGCACTCAACTGGCCATTTCATTAAGTATTGAAGATTTCTGCCTCAGCAGTGTTAGCTACATTTTCCTGACACACTCCACGATCAAGTCAATTTTACCTTAATCAGATGTGTTCTGTTTCAGGGATAATTTACATTTTTGAAAACCATCTGACGATATTGTAGTCCCTGTGAGGATATAAAAAAAAAAATTGACTCCAAAGTTTTGTCTGTCGGACCTGAGAGGCTGCCAACACTAGAGAGAACAAATGTTTTCTTTTTAAACACAACTTATATGGAAGAAGGTCTCTAACTTTGGCTACGGAGATTGCGTTTGGCATGTATCTTACCAAAACATAGCCTTGCATTTGATTTATTCGTTATAGCACGGCCACGGGGCATTCCTTTATTACTACCCCTCCAAACACACACACACACACACACACACATCATATCTTTTATCGCTGCAGTCTACCTGTGTCTTTTTTCCCATGATTCCCCTCAGACTCATGTTCTGCCTGTTTCGCTCCCTTTGTGGGAGATTTTTAACAGTGACAGGTATACAGCATCTTTTCATTTCTGTCTCGCTCTCTTTTTTCCCATCTCTCCCTCTGGTCCTGTCTGCCACTGGGACAGGATGTGACATTGTAAAAGGGGAGTGGGCTCTGCTCTGTACATCGTCTCCCACCCTTCAGTAGTAAAATGTTATGCTTTCAGAAAGGTTCAAGGCAGGGTCTCCGAACTTAGACTACGAGAAGTTAGACGTGAAGGACAGTATTAAAAGTAAACATGTAAAATTAGAGAAAGCGATGGTGTGTCATGTCTGTGAGAGGTTCTTCAGTAGCAGTTTTATTAGGGTCATGTTTTGCATGTGATCGGCCTGTGCGCTTACATTGGCAGCTTTCCTCGAATACTTTACCCAGTGTCTCGCTGTTCTGTGAAAACAAAAGGGTTTTGACTCACTTTTCTTTGTTGTATCATGAAGTTTCAACGTCCAGTCAGAATCAGAATTAGAACTGGCAGTTTTCTTGACCTTTGTGACTGTATTCGACAATTAAAATTATACAATGTTGTTATTTTGACATTTTGCGAGAATCCGTGTTACTGACTTTTTCTTGATATAAAAGCTTTCCCTAATTTGGTAGTGCAATGGAAGTAGAATACTTTAGACAGACTGTTTCTTCAACATACCAAGACCAAGAAATATGATTCCAATTTCCAAGTTTTTATTTGCTGTAGTGGTAGCTTAAGTTTTAGTACAGGCTTGTTACTTGTTTAAGAAAATTGCACAATCATGCAAATCTGGGTTATAACAG
Organism: Ambastaia sidthimunki; assembly: GCA_036877625.1. Lineage (NCBI taxonomy): Eukaryota > Metazoa > Chordata > Actinopteri > Cypriniformes > Botiidae > Ambastaia > Ambastaia sidthimunki. The sequence goes on along the minus strand of JAZGTK010007150.1, from coordinate 8,000 downwards.
TATGTAGACACCAGATTTTAGTAACAGGGCTGCAAAGATAGCAACCCTCATGGAAAATAAAACAGCTTATGACTGAGGTTGACAATGTGCAGTTTTCTCAAGGTTACTCAGCTACTTTGACCTATTACATTAACATTTATTCATTTGGCAGACGCTTTTATTCAAAGTGACTTACAGTGAATTTAAGGTATACATTACTTGTAGTCCCTGGGATTGAACCCACAACCTTTGCGCTGCTAACGCAACGCTTTACCAGTTGAGCTACAGGAACCTATTTTTTCCTACAGGAAAAAAAGTTTGTCCCTTTTTATATTAAATTCATAAAAAGTGGCCACTAACAGTTACAGTAAATATCATTTAAGAAAATATTAAATGTTTGTGTTATGGTAATGAGGTTTACTGCTGGATCAGTTCCAGCTATGTGCGCTAACTATGTGTTTGTATAGCCTGGCAGCTCAAAACTGACAACAGATCTGATGGCAAGACCATTATAGCAGTATCGCACACTAGTGTACAGTGCCTGCAGGCACACGCTTTGTGAAACAGACAAGAGCTGGCAGTATCGCTTGAATATACGCTGCCTAAACAAGCTGCCGTACCCCACTGTGACATTTCGAGGGACCTCGGAACACCCTTCCTCATCATTCCCACTGCCCCAAATTTCCAGGATTGGTCAAATTCTCCTAGACGCTTGGTGGAAGACTGCCGCACTCTGGGGACGTGCTCAGCTTTTTCTTTTCACTGTAATTGGCCCCTCTGGTCTGATTTTTTCTGCTTTTCCAGCCTCACTCGTAGTGCAGTGAACATATTATTCTCACAAATACTGCTGGATATTCAGCTGAATGTGGAAAGAAATGCACAAATGACAGATGCCAGGAACATTAGTTGGATGAATTGTAAAAAAAAAAAGAAAACAACGTAGAGATATTTTCTTATCATTCTTCACAGCTAAATAAATACATTTCAAAAAGTAGGGTAGAATAAAGGGCAGATCTCTGTAGTCACCCATCACAGGTTAATGTATTATTTAACACTCAGACTGTTTCAGATGACTAGACCGGCACTGTCAGGTGCAATTACGGCTGGTTTTGTTAAATCACATGCACAGCATGACCAGAGTTACACACTGTACACTGAGCAGTTTTCTGAAGGAGAGGATTGTTACATTTACAGTCATTTGTTGAGGAAAATAGGGGTGTGGTTAGAGGATTCAGTAGGTCTCAGTTTAATGTGACAGTTGTCATAGTTCTTAGTTTAATATGTGCTTTAGTTTTCCAAAGGATGGCAGTGTTTGCCTCTTAATAAATGCATAATCCATAAATCCAGAATCAATGTGTAAGCAGTTGTCTACATAATGAAGTTTTAATCATGAAGTATTAAGTAGGTAGCTTGTTTCCATGGGCATTTCATAAAGTGATTTGGTAAATTCCTTAAAAAAAAGAGCTTTAAGATTACATCACATGATATAAAACAAAATTCTGAAAAGCAAGAATTGTACTAGGATGACCGATGAAGTTATAAACCACGTGTCTGATAAAGCATTATAATAATGCTGATAAAGCAAGTTATGTAATGATTGGACTACGCAAAACTAGTGGCTATAATAAGCTAATCTATGCAGGCAAAAAAAATGCTTTCCTTCTGTCTCCAAACAGTTTGTGATTACTAAAGTGGTCCTAAAGTGGTCTTCCCTAAATGGTTGTGAGAGATCCAGCATCCAACTTTTTCAAAAAGATTCAGGTGTCATGCTTCTAACAGAGGTGCTGGCAAATAATCATATATTAAATGATCTAAAATACCAACCGAATAAAAAAAAAACGATCATACTGCTGGAAAATGAGTTGGATTGTTTATGATATTGTTTTTGATTTTGTCAGCATATTTTTGCTCTTGGCAAGATCGCTTCTCATCTCCCATTCCGTACACAGCACCGGTTTCTCAAGAATCCGTCTCTGTATTGAATCCCTCACTTAGATATAGTTGCTCCTCTGTGACCCTTGAAAAGCAGTGAGCCTCCGATAAGTGCACCACTGATATTGCCGTATTGATTTTCCTCCATTCTGGCTCTTGCCATCTTCTCTAAGCCACCGGTTTCATTTTGCACGGCCACAATAAAAATAACAGGCCGGTGAAAGATGCCCCCAGGGGATCACGCGACTCCCCCATCCTGAAGAACAGTTTACACGAAACCTGGATGTTTAAGGGAACAATGTGAAATATGAGACATATGAAAACTAGAATAGATAAAGAAAAGTTTGCTTTATGTTTCATAACATTTTCTTATTTATGAATAGCTGTGTCTAATATGGTTGTCCCGACTGCATTAAGAATTTCCGTTCACCCTTAATTGTCTGTGATAGACAGTCAGTCACTGTCAAGTGCCACTGTAGCATTTTGGTTGTTTCAGGTGAGGGATGGGATTAGGACAAAGATGGCATCACGGTAGATGGTCTTTGTTCACTTTTTTTCTCCGGTTGGTGAATTATTTAGGAAATAAAAATAAATTTATGTTTGTTACCCCTGTCAGGGTTCAAATCCACCACAAGAGATGTTGGTAGATACCAGTGATTTAGACACATTTTTATTACTTGGATAACATATGCCTTTATACACTCCCCCTCCTCTCTCAGAGACACACACACACACACACACACACACACACATCCATCCACTGTGGGATTGAGTTATCTTTACCTCTAGAGAGTGAGATTACAGCGACAGCAGGGTCCTGACGGACACAGAGATAACCGGTGGAAATCCAATTATCTTTTAGTGTTCTCTTTCCAATAGGATCCCTAATACGGAAAAGATTTTTCCGGTAACAACTGTACAACAGAGGCCGATGCTTTGAGGAAGAAAATTAAAGACAGAGATTTAGAGAGAGAGTGGCTTCCTTTAATGAGAGTCTTTTCTTTATTAGAAATGAAATGTGTGGGGTGGGGCGCCGGGCCACGGGGCCAGATCTTTAGCATGCGATAGAATGAGGTCATTGTTCTTATTTTGTTAGCGTTCACTTGATCTGGATGTGATGGAGTGTAATTGAGTTGACTCCCGACTCAAGTGCATGTGCGAACAGAGGTGATGGGCCACTTCATTAGCGTTTAGTGTCTGTGCTCCTGCAAGAGGAAACCAGGAGTTAATGACATCAGCTCTGAAATGAGACTCGTGACCTTGTATTATTCCAGCACGTTCGGTAAACCTCCAGCAGTCTCTGACAGATATTTGTACTAGCCAAACAAAAGGAAGTCTAAATGATGTGTGCTTAAGGCTTCATTAAGGTTAGACTCGTGCCCTTTGATAAGTCAGCAGTAATCCTTTTAGCTTCACAGTAAATGCCACCTTTACTGCAAAAAAATGGCTTTCTGGAAAACACATGGACACGCTCTGTCTCCCGCTTTTCTTTCTTTAATTAATTCCCCAGGTGATGCCAGTGTAGCGGGTCATTATATCTGGTCCCCAAGCCTCTGGTGAATAGAGCTCCACTGTTTCTCATTTCATCTCAGTACACTTGCACAGTCATACACATGCCACAGCTGAATTTTAGTTTTTAGGTTTTTTTATTGTTTAGTAAATATGCTGACAGAATCGTACTGTTTATTCATTTATTTATTATTAATCTATCTTCTTATTTATTATAGGTGTTGTGTAACATTCTGATATTTACATATATTACCAAAAATAATGACCGGTTTCAGCTGTTTTCCTAAATTTAATCTTGCCATTGGTAAAAAAAAAAAAAATTCCCATTCCAAACTTACGTCACTGGTTGAGCCACATCATTGCTGGGCTGGTTGAAAGATGCAGCAAGATATTTATAGGGATTATGCTACAAAAACTCTGGCGCCCTCTTGTCGGACATTTGCCCATCCTAAAATGCACTGCTAGGTCTTGTTTTGTTAGATAATGACCAAGAATCGTGGTCCCCCATGCATTTAAGCAGATATCCAAACCAACATAACAATGTTTTAACAATGCCACAGTGTTTGCATGCATAAAAAAACACATCTCAGCCTTAAACGCAGAAAGAAAACGCAGTGACTCATGTTAATGTGACCTGTTATCAGAGCATCGCCTTTTCCACAGTTAGTCTGTTCCGTCGGCTTGGACCATATGCGTTTCCTTTTATTTACCAGAAGTGAAAACATTATCCCACATTCACATTCATCCACACCTGCCCCTCGTCGCCCACCGGGTGATGTGTTCATTTTTCACTCGCCCCACATCTCCTTCATTTGACTATTTTTCACCTCAAAAGGACAGTTAATTCGTACAATTTCTCACACGGTGTGACCTTGAAGTTGCGCGAGTCAGCTGCCCGTTGCCCGTGTAGAGTAATGGAACCAAAGAAATTCCTTTTTTTGGAGAAGGGGGTGGAGAAAAGATGAAGAGTCTGCCATCTACACATTGTGACTAGTCCATTAAAAACACAAAATGAAGGAGGGAGAGAGGGGGAAGAGAGAGAGAAGCCAGAGATACTTTGATAAGTTGTTGCACCTGTGTTAACCTTGATGGTCACCCTGACTCTGAAAGGTGGGGGGGTTGTTGGGGGGGCAGATTGTTTCTCTCTCCTTCTCTCTCACGTTCCGTTGCTTTAGACTAAATTCCTGCTCCATCTATCGCCAAGGGAACAAGGAATGGAGGGAAATCAATACGGAGAGGCGTTGGCTGACAGCAGTATCGCTCCAGAATTGAAGCGCCTGTCAGGCTTTGTCACACGGTGACTTTTGTTCGCTATTGTACTTTTAAGCCGTCATTTTTCTTGGTTGTCACTTTTCCTTTTCCCCGCTTGCTTTTGTCCGAATTCCCCCGGCTACAATTTTTACACCGTGACTTTAAATTCGAAAAGAAAGTGGGTCAAAAGATCAAGTGCAATGAAAATCTCTCCGATTTGATTGGCCGGATGACACGTTCTATTTTGTTTTCCCCAAAACCTCCCATCCACCCTTGAGTGGTACGTGCATATCCATTAGACAGTATTTACGTTCCCTCAGATGCGACAAGGACGGAGGCGTCAGCGGGACAGTTTTCTGGTGTAAATGAAACCCTGAGGGAGGGACTGCGGAAGGAGAGGAAGATGATCACGGCACTGTGTACTTCACTGTCAACAGAGTGCAAATCAAGCAGTTTAACAAGATCCCCACTGTTTTCACCTCTCAGACTCGCTCTCGCTGTGTGTAGCGTGTAGACTTGCGTGCGCGGCTGGTCGTGTCGTGTCAGGCTAAGCAGCTAGCGTGCGCAGTGGCTGATGGAACGTGATGAGTTCTGGTCTCTGGCAGATGATAATTATTTTGTTTAACCCCGCTACCCTGTTTAGAAAGGAGAGGGTGAGAGTGCTGCCCGTGATTGTTGCCACATTCATGCAGGATACCAGCAGGTCCTTTAAAAGCCGGAAAAAGCATTAAATTCATGGACAACATAAAAAGTATTAAATATTAAATATAAATTTTGGGGAAAATTCTTTAAAAAAAATCCTTAAAAATCATAGGCATCAGACTGTTTAATCTATTTAATGTATAAACTGGTGCATTTTTGGTCATGTTTATTGAACAAAATAAACGAAGACCGAGCAAATTCACATTTACGTGCAATATTGGTGCAATAAGCAAGTTTAGTAAAGGTACTCTGAATCAGTTTTTAGGCCATTTAACTGCACTTCATGTTAACAAAGAAAAACTTAAATGTACATTTTCAGGGCATCCATCCTCAGTGCTCCTACTTTTGATGCTGACCAAATTGCTGGAGTTGATACAGTTAAAGTTGTAATAATAAAATGGCTATACAGGCTTGAGAAGGGTGTAGTCCTACATTGAAGGAAATGAGAACTGACCCTGTCCAATTCAGTTCTCCAGAACACAGAACATTTGGAGATGTAGATGATTACTCTGTCTGAAGTCATAAACACGTTGCTGTCATGGTTCTCTGTTTGCCTCTGTGGCTCGAGCCGTAGCCGGAGTTTGTGGTTGTCTCTTGAACAGACTGCCAAACATGTGGAAGACCCTTTGAATGGAGAAATGTCATGATGTCACTGTATAATTACAGGTCCAACGCTGTGATAATGTCACCCTGTGTATTTTACCTGAATGTTTCCTGTAATTTTGCCTGTATGTTCAGCTGTAAGGAAGCCATTTGTCTGGAAGTTCATGAAAATTACAAATCCTGTTATGGAGCTTAGGGATTTGGTGGCCGTTGACACTAGTTGATAAAGTGCCTGTTTATGCCAAAATGTTTGAACTCACGACAGCTAATTATTAATGTGTAAATCACTCGTCGAAAGGAACAATAAAATAATATGGGTGATTGCTTTTGTTGTTTCAGAAGCTCCAATGAGCTTCAAAAACCAACTTGGAAAATGATTTCTTTCAATGGATATTATGAATTGCAGTACTCATGTGGAAAATTTTACAAATAATAATACGATCTTTACAGATTAAACAGATGTAAAACGTCACGCACTAGAACACACACACACAAACACACATTTCTTTCATTCAAAGGTCTTTGTGTGCACCTGTTATTGGATTGAACCATGTTTTATTGTAAACCTCTTTTTCGTTTTCTTTCATCAAAACAAATGTTAACTACAATTTTTTTCGTTTATTATCCCGACGTGACCTTCCACACAGAACAGAGACAGATTGCTTTCTTTCTTTTCATTTTTTTTGTTTCCTGCTCCTTTGTTGCACCAGACACCCAAATAGGTTCACATTTAAACATCCAGCTTTTACATTTAACTCTGTTTATTCCACCATCGTCTTCGCTCAGCTTTAAGGTCAATGTAGAGTTAAGAGCAGCGAAATCAGACACAGATTGATAATTAGGAGAGGGAAGCCCCTCTAATGTGATTTATCTCTATGGATTTTCTGTCATACATGAGGAGTCGATCCTCAAATTGGAGAGGAGGGCCCATTAGAAGGCACTTTGGAGCGTTTACTGCTAACTTTGCCGAGGCGGGTTTCTGTGTCCGCCCCAGACTGCTGCCTGTACTGTATTTGTTGTCTGAGGCGGGTGCTGTCCGAGGCTAATTTAATTTAGGGCCATAACGCAATGGATGAAGCAAAGGGAATTACATTAAAACGAGCTGTAGCGCTTGCTGTAACCTTTTCACTTGATTGCTGTTTGCTAGACATTGCATCAGAATCAGATAAAAGGCAGGGGAGAAAAAGAAGCTGTTTTTTTTTTGCTTGGTGTGCTGTTTTCGTCTGTTCTGTTCTTCGTCCGCTCCGTCGTTACGGCTTTGTTGTTCGTCGCTTGATTTATTGATTCTGATTGGAACTTTTTTTTTTTACAAAGAGTGGTTTATTTGTTTAGTTTTCTACTTTGGTCCAGAAAGATAAAACAGAATTTAAGTTTTTATCAAAGGGGTGTTTGGAGCGTGGTGCTTTGTTAAACCATCACATCCGAGTTCAAAGGCCTTTTCTGATAACAAATTCTGACAAAGAATAATGTCTCCTCTTGCATTATGGGTAGTTTCTACATTTTTTAGCATAGCCCGAAGGCATTAGCAAATACATGTCCAGTGTTATTAATCACTGTGACAACGGGCTGGAAATAACCCAGAGTTCCATTTGTTTCCTGTGCGTATGGAGTTACCGTGCGCTCGGCTCGGCCGTCAACACGCACGTCTCCAAAGATGTAGTGCACTTTGTTTTCCACACCCGCTTTGATGGACAGCATTCTTCACTGGAGGAAGTTTTTGTGTGCTTGTTTACCAACATAGTACAGAGGCGCACTCTGCCTATAAAGTAACTTATTGTACTGCATGTGACTCATTTCTTTCTATGACAGAGTTTGGCGTTATATTTAAGGTCTGGGAACAGGTTTAATTTAAAAAAAAAATACCAAAAACCAAATAACCTTCATGACGTTCGGTTTCGTTCTTTGCAGTTGTGCGCAAACGCAGGCAGATCAGATTGTTGTAGTAAAATATTCTGTTTTCTACGTGCTACAGAATCTGCAAAGCCACTTTTAGCTGAGTTGTCAACACGCAGTATGAATAAATT
>JAZGTK010007149.1:0-19757 GCA_036877625.1 Ambastaia sidthimunki | reverse complement strand
AACTTACAAGATAAGAACGCTCTGGAAAGGAGGGTGATAAAGTAACACTGTGGTAAAAAGCAGCGTTGACAGCGATGAGACGCTACTGGTTTGTGTTGTGGTACACTGAGCATGCTCACTAGAGGCAGTATGAATGAGATAAGTGCAGTTGGACAGATGGAGGGAGGTGCACTCACCAGACACAGTGTAGATAAGGAAAATTGACAGATGACCACATTTCACAGAAAATGCGATCGCTGATCCAGCACATCAGTGCCAGAGTCCACCAGAGCCCTGAGAGAAGACCCAGCTTAAACACACGCGGGTTTTCACACCTGCAGGAAAACACATTAGAAACTCAGCATCACAAACACCCCATTGAGTGTTTTATTAGTGATAATAGTGATGGCTCACATTAATGGTCAGGGATTTGATCAAACATTAAACGCTGATGTGTAACTTGTCCTGTACTGTGTGTGCTGGGGACATGAATGGTACCACAAAATGCTGCAGCTTGTTGAAGAGAGATCTGTGGTTACTTATTTGCATATGGACAATAAGAGATGAGAAAATAGACTTGCAACAAAAGAGGGACTTGAGATACAACTAGGCACAACAATATCATAGACTAGCAGATGGGCTATTTTAATTTAATTCCAGTAAGAAACACCCTAGCGATGCCCTAGTTACCAGCCGAAACACCCTAGAAACTGCAAAGCAACACATTAGCAACCGAGCAAAACACTTTAAAAAAAAATCTTATAGCAACACCGTGGCAACATCCAGCGATTAGCAGGCAGTGACAGTATTTAACAATGTATAACATAAGCTGGAAAGGACAGAACTGAATTAAACATTTTTCTACCTTAACAAAAACACACACACAGTTGTAACCTCATATATGTCATATAAAACCTCTAGGACTGCAGATTTGTGGCTGACATATTATGTTCAAGCGCTGGAATGGCAACGAATGAATAAAACAATGTTTATCAGCCTGTTTGCTTGTACATTGAGTGACTCTAAATGATGAACATTTGAGGGAGATTTTAGTCACGATTTCTCACACATCACATCACACAGCCGCTCACTTTCACACACCTGCCCACACAGGACCAATCAAATCTGTCTTCCTGTAGCAGTAAACAAACACGGCAGTCGTCAGATGAACGTTTCTTTCTCACTCATAACTGCACAAAGACAAATAAACAAAATGTTCTGAAGGATAAAGAGGGCTTTTGAAATGATAAAACTGTTGTGAATAAAAGAGAGAGAGAGAGAGAGAGGACACTACAAGAACAGGAAACTGCAACTCAAAAACCGATAAAGGTTTGTTTGGCTCTGAAGAAGTTTGTAGTCATGATTTCCGTTCATCATTGTGGAACTCAAGCCTTGTTCAATGAACATGAAGATGCAAGATGATGTTTTTGAAGACCTGCTGCAACAATTCACAATTTAACGGGAAGTTTTTCTGATCTTTTCTTACTGAGTTCTTAAGAAGTGAAGTTACTAGTAACTGCTCACATTTACACTCCACATCAGTGATGTCTAATCAGTGTTTAGACAACTGACCTAATGGTGATGAAATACGGAGTAAAGCAGATAAGAGGTTGTAATGGTGAGAGATGTGATATATCAAACCTGTACTGTGTGTAAAACCTAAAGATGAATCATAACATCTGATCATAACAGTTTGTTTCGTTTTCCTCTCACAATATCACAAACATGCAACTCCTGTGTGAATGTAGCAATGTGAAGTTGCTAATTTCTCATGCTGAGAGCGTTTTATTGTGGAAAACCCTGAAAAACATTATGAGAGGATCCCGGGAAACAAATAAAATAATACAACAATGGATTATATTTGCATTATTACCCTTATTATAAACCATTATTGTGTGCAGCAGTCATGTCAGTAACACACTGCATCAACCATATTGAATCAACACCATTCTAACTTTCCATGTGTGACTGATAAGGGCAAGAATGAGTGGAGGCAAAACTCTCATGTCAGAAGGTGATGGTACCAAAAGCACTTAGTGTACAATATGCAGCCAAACTGTAGGTCAGTTACATTGTTGCTGTACTTCCTGTATTTTGTAATGGAATTTCTGGAAGAACACAAGTTTGACCTCAGCGAGTAATTTTTCATTTAATTTATGTCCATAAAGCAGAAGAACACTAGAGCCAAAGCAAACATCATAAAATACAACTGATGACAAACAATGTCCAGGCAGTGTATGAGAGAGAGAGAGAGAGAGAGAGAGAGAGGAACTGAAAAAAACACTTCAGGGGATAAAAATAAACAAGAACCAGTTACTGAACACTGAAACAGATCAGTGTTCAGTGTCTTCATACCTCACCGTGATTCGCAACTGTAAATGTATAATAACGATTTATAATTTGTGCTGCTGGATCCAATTTGTGAGGAAAATGTAACTTTGGCTCATTTGATTTCAACATACGTAATAAAAACTAATCTGCAGTTTTATGTTTCGACCAGAGGTGGCCCTAAAGAGGCGAAAGTTTGCAGCTTTCATATACATGTTGATATTTCTACACTGAGCAAAGTTGTGTTATATTTAACTGTATTTAGAGATGTTTTGTCTAATCTGTTTCAACTGTTGGAAATACATAAAACTACAAACTCATACAAGGTTGTACAATAAATTTGCATCTAGCAGTCTGAATGGAGAGCTGATACGCTATCAGGCAAACAACAGCTGCTAATCTTGTTTTCAGGAAGCCAGTGATAAGCCCAAACTCCAGGCACAGCTGGCTTCAGAGAAAACTTCCCTGGGTTGCTGTGGATGTGCTAAAGAACAAAAGTCACACTGACTTATGTATGTTTATGAACACAACAACAGGGTAACAGTAAACTCACATGAGGGCAGCCTGAAAATGGTGTGGAAAATTTTTTATAAAATACTGTCAATTTTCTGAAGTAAATGTGTGTGTACTACACTTACAGTCACAGTGTAGTTCTGGATGGTTGTGTTACATGGTTGCTAAGGTGTTTCTGTGGTTTTATAAGGTTCACATGCCTAAGTTAAAAGAGCCCAGCACCAGGTTTCTATATTGTGGACCACGGATGTCAATGCAAGTCTATGGAATTTTTGGTTCACCTGTTTTAATATCACAAAGTATCACTGCACATCTTCTCTGCAAGTTCTGAGATGCAGATTGACTGCGTGACACAAGCTGAATAACTAGCAAACCATGTACTACTGAACATGTACTACTGAACATGTACTACTGAACATGTACTACTGAACATTTTATCAAACGCAATCACTTGCATTCTTGTTTCCAAAGTATTTTTAAATTACAAATAAAAGACTGAGGCATATTAGGGCAGTCAATGTGATATAAAATAAATGTGCACAGCCATAAACAGATAATGCAATATTATGAAAGCACAAGAGATGTTGAACTCTGAGTGTGTTTCCACGTGGCCACTGACCTCTTGAGTTCAGTAATAAGCAGTGCAGTGCACGGGATTCCCAGTGTCATCAGAGAGATGGAATTAATGGCAGGTTTGATGAAGGCCAGGCAGGTGGTGATTCCTGAGAGAATTCCAATGACTACTTTAAACCTCGACCTGGTGAAACAGAGACAGGAAGGAATGAGTTAAGTCAGGAAGACACACCAGGGCAACAATTTCTAGTTGTAGGAACGCTTCCCTAACATTTCATTTAAGTAACAAAAACGTCAAATATGATATTTTGAAAGTTCTAGGAACATTCAAAACAGCCAGTTTTTATTTACTATTACTTGGTTTTAAGAACGCTACTCACATTATTTAATTCTATACGATTTTTAAAACGTTCCACTAACTGCTTAAGAATAATGTTTTTAACATTATATGACATATTTGACGTATATATTTGACATTATACGATGTTTTTAACAATATATGATATGTAATGCTAAAATTGTCCTTTTAACATTACAGCAAGAACTTAACTCTGAGAGAACTTTAGAGAACATTGGACAACATTCTAAGAACGTTTTCTGTTAGACAGGTATGCAGGAGATAAAACAGATGCCCTGCCTACAAACTAAAGCCATTATCAGTTCTCTCATCTTGAATTGAAAAAACTGAACCTTTTTGAACCATCGTGCACTACATGCATATTCACAGAAAAATGTGTATTCTTGTGAATGTGGGAGCACACCTGTCTCTTCGGAATATCCTGGGAAGATATCTCTTGGGGAACCACATGCCAATGGCACACATTAGCACCCACAATATGGCCAGTTCATCCAACATCTGGCCCAAGAAGCTCAGAGTAGCATGGAAATACGTCGAGCCAATACCTACACAAGATCAACACAGAAAACATCATTTAGGTTGTCATGTAGGTTGTTTTAGTGTTGTTAAAAAGTCACAAAGTTTTTGTGCTGTATTAGAAGCAACATTAATTTATGAATCTACTATGTTGCTATTGCTGTTCTAAGGGAACAAAGCCAGACTTAAAGGAATAAAACAAGTTTAAAGCAAATCCCTACTTATTATATATTGAAAAAGTGACCCAAGCCATATCTAAGATCAGAATATCATTGAAACTGAGCGATGGATCTTTTGTAAGCAGGTCCTGGCAACATCTATCTGCAACACCCAGCAATTTGGCAGCAACTTTTGCTGTTGGTTATACTCCGAGAAAACTTTTCTACATGTAAATCTCTCAGCCAATAAGAAACCGTCTCTATTTATTTAATATCAAATTACATTTTGACAAATAAATGACCGTTTAAATGTCTCCCGTAGGCTCTTAAAAATGTCTGACATGAATGAGTACAGATCAGTGAGGGTCTAATCCTCTGACTAAACTTAATGCATTATATGATGGCAAGAAGGATTTCGACTCTTAAAACCCTCTCGGATTAATTAAGACAGCAGCTTCCTTTAGAGCAGAAAAACTTTGAGGACGTTTGTACAGAGCAGCGTTTGTGCTGAGCTGGCAACTCTCCCACAGACAGAACCGCCAGAGAGCTTTTAATACACCAGTGGCTTTCGTTGGGTAAAAGTCGCCCTTTTGCACAGATCTTACCAAATTCCCATGTGACTGTCCTACCCTAAGTCTGTCCTAAGCTTCTGGGGCAGAAAAGACAACAAGCAGCCCCAAATAAAAAAAAAATGAAAACCATTTTTCAGCTAAGAAATACAAACAAGCTCGATAAAGCAGTGAGGGTCACACTGTGAAGACAGACGGTTTTGGTAAAAACCTAAAGCTTAGAGGATGATAGAGCTAAAGAGCCTCAAAAGACCAAAGACATAAGTGTGACTGCACTGGGTCATGTGAATAATAACACATTTAACAGATGACTGAGGGAAATGTGGCCTTCTGTAAACCAAACAAATCCACTGAGGGTCAACTGAGTGCAGAGAAAGTCTGTGGTTTAATATCTGTTTAAACACTTAAAATCACTTTTAAACGGTTTAAAGTTTCATTTTGAAAGGACGTTAGCACATATTGTATCCCTGGTTTATGTGATTCTGAATCAGTCTTTTGCATTTTCTGTATGTTTTCTTTTTAGCAAATGTAGTAAAACGAGACATCTCGAATTGCAAAAAACAATACCGGTCAAAATGTATGTGTCTGTTTTACATAACTAAGAGTTACGTCCAACAAACACTAATTTGTGAGATAGTAATTTCCTTCAGTTGCCCCTCCCACAGCTCAGCTATTTCCTGAAGAACAGTTATATTCCAGAAAACAGGGTGACTGGCTTCCACCTCCTAATGCACTGAAAAACATGACCTCTGTCACACTGTGAAAAGTTACTGTCGGTCAATGTAACAGAGGGAGAGAGAGATTAAGAGGGAGAGAGAGAGAGAGAGAGAGAGAGAGAGGGGGGCTTTACCAACAACCACTAGAAGAGTCCATATGAGATAGATGCCACTGTTGAAATGTGTGGCATACTGACGGAACAGACACATGAGAATAGGAGGCAAGACGAAAAACAGCACGTTGCTTATCTGAAAACAGAGAAATAAACACAAGAGGTTAATGTCAACCAGTTTCGTGAATGTTACGTTTCATTCGTTGACATTTGTTAATGCAAATTTAAATGTCCATGTTAGCGCAATAGCTAATGTTGACTAATGTTAGTAAGTATCGAAATCAATATGAACTGAGATTAATATAACTGTGTATTAGTACCGTTCATTTTTAGTTCATGTTAACCAATGTTAACCTTAATGCAAAAGTGCACCTCTTAAATTTAAGCAAAACAAAGGCAAAGCAGCCCTAAAGTTTCATATTTAAAAAAAACATCGTGATCATATTTAAATAACATGTCTCTTGTAAATTATAGTGTGTAATTGGCGAAACAACGTGGCTGTTCAAACTTGAGCGGCGCAGCTTGTACTGACGCACCGTGTTATAAAATTCCGCTATTCCCGAATAGATGAGATAATTCCCTTCACACCAATCCACCTCCGAGCTGCCAGCCTGGAGCTGATCCCATAAATGCACGTCCATTTCTATCCGAGCAGTATTATGGGATTGTCACCGATTATCTAATGCAGTTAAGCGGTGACTGCGCTGTCTGGATGTCTGTACACGAAGCGCTGTCGAAGTTGCGTCGGCGGGTTAAAGTCGTGGAAAACACAGCGACCGTCGTCCCCGAGGTTTTTTCAACCAGTGTCGTATGTGTAGTCTTGTTAACCGAGCATGTCATCATGCCATCCGGTTCGAGTGTAAACCGGATCGCCCGTGAGCCGCTTCTGCACTGACTGTACGGGCAATAACAACAATGCAACATGTGATCCGCGCATGCGCACAACGGCCTGGACTTCTGCGCTTTAGACTAAATAATCGCTCTTCGCATTGTGTATCAAAAATAGATTAATACATATTTACAGTATTTCCCAGTCACATTTCACCGGTTTCTTAAGTCTGTGAATCTATAAGGGAATTCGTCAAGTTTACCAGACCTTAATAAGTAACACAGTCCCCTTACAAAGAGCAAGATAATACTGATTCTTTACTGATATATGCTCATCTTTATATTTCTGTAACATGTTTTTACACGTTACTCAAAAACAACCACGATATAACAATGGATGACTCAGAAGATACTGAGCACTTGGTGACGTGCATCACGTTTAATGTTGTTTCAGCAAGTTTGACAAACAGGAAGTATCTAAACACTTTTCTTAGTGTTTAAATGTGTTTGTTTATTGTTGACGGTTTGTCATCCAAGCGCTAAGAAACCAGTTTTTGATTCATGTTTATGAAACAATATATTTTTAAATATTCTGTTAATTACATTTATACATTTTAAATGTGGCTTAAAAGTGCTTTTAGGGACATTGTCCATATATGAAAGTGATCGTATTTACTGCTTCAAAAAGGAAAACAGGAAACACGTAATATGTTGGTTGTGTAATGTGAAAAACAAGAGTAAATATTTGTGTAGTGTGACGTCATCAGTAGGTTTTTCCGGGAAAGAGTTGCTCAGTTGTGTTTTCAGACACGGGACACTCAGTCCAGGCTAAGACAATTGTTTCTAAGTACATCTTAATAACGCAGTCAAACATTTCCTGTTTTAAGCATTTCCTCTGCATATTTCTCACATTTTTGTAATCATTTCTGCTTATCATGTGCATTTAAATAAACATTATTATTTATCCATCATACATCTTCAGGTACAGTGTACCTCAGGTTTCCAAGAAACTTGGATCACAATCAAATCGGGACAAAATATATTTATTGCAGTGACTGAGTTTTGTATGGACAAATTCACACCCACTCCACAGAACAGGATAACATTGTTTTATCCATTTTCAACATTTTCCCTATCTGTGGTGTTAAACCATCGTCCTTCCAGCTTTATTCGCAGTCCTTTAATTCATGGTTTAAATATACAGCTGTATACTGTACTTAGGTACAAAGCTGTTCTTACACATTTCTTATTTCGTGACCCCACAGTAAGTGGATGTCAACCACAAAAATGAAGAAATTCTTTATCAGTCTCGCAATGTACATGTTTCACAATCTTCATAACAGCATATGACTTGTTTTTGTATTTCCCATCTTTAAGCTAGTTTTACACATTTATGGTGTGGCGATATTGCAATGAACACAATGGTACTGTAAATATTATCCGAGGTTGGAATGCTACAATAGCACAGAAGAATGAAGCTCACCACTATAAAGTTGGCCAATTCAATCCCATTGTTCATTAAAAGTTTGTAGCCTGCACACAAAGTGATAGACGACAACAGTTACTGCAGAAAAACAACTCTGTTTATAGGTCAGACTGTCTGCGTGCTGTAACAGACACCATCAGCTCTCTGAACCAGCAGTTGTACTGGACACAAATGTCATCCCAGACCGTTACGGATAAAAATAATTGTGAAGAAATTTTGGTGCATGTCACTTCAGTTACTTTTGTAGATGGCTATGCAATGCAAGCATTCACATTAACATTGAGATGATAATATCCTGCAGTATGTGATTTTAGGTCATTTGTGCAGTAAAACAAAAATATTACATTTTAGACATACTTGTTTTATATTGTATATCTACATGTTAAACTTCCTTTGTTCTCAATTAGTTTGTATTTAAGATACAGACTCACAGTCAGTTCTGGGTTAAACAGCTATTTGTATTTACAGTATGTGTTCTGTTGTGACTTTTGTAAAGTATTCTTTTAAGTTACAAACATTACAAAAATTGCACAGTGATGAAGCCACAAGCTGTCCTGTTATGAATCACATTAATAACATTTCCTGGATAATGACATGGCATGACAGTAATTTATTAATATCAGATATACTTTCATTTCATGTGGCTTGTTTACGGAGACCAAATTCAAGGCATCATTTTGTTACACTGGCCATCAAAAATATCTATCTTCAGTAAAATAAAGCTGTAAGAATATGATCTAAAATGATAAATAAAGGCAGACCAATTACACTCTGTCATGTTAATTTATTAGTAGTAAATAAATCTTAATTTTACAAATCCTACAAATCCTACCCTGCTCGATAACAAGGCACAATAACTATTCTGATTTCTTCATTGATTCATTTACTAATGACAGGTTGTGGAAGGTTTATACATCATTTGGATTGGCTTGTACAATAGGACTAGAGAAAGAGTTTAAGACTGAGTTTTTTGCTCAGAACACTAATGGATGCTAGTACTGCTGTAAGTCATCTACAAATTAAAAAGCATGTTAAAAAATCTTGTGATACATTCTGGTTCCTGTGAGGTTTTATGGACGTTTTCCTTTTTGATGCGGAGTCATTTCTTACAAACCATTATTTTTTAGTAATTTCACAAGAATGTGTATTTAAGAAAATCAAGTGTGTGTGTATATGAACAGACGTAATATGAACATTATGGAGTTATTTCACTTCATAATTTGACTCCTCAGTCAGTTCCCAATGTATTTCATCTTTGTTCGCCTAATACCTCATTAGCCTATATTTAGATCTGACGTATTTAAGAAAAAACTCAATAGTTTATCACTATATCATGACTCATTCTACCTTCTCCTTAAGACATTAGAGATACGTTCTGGAATGTTCTGAAATAAATCTGATTGTCTGTTGTCATGTTGTATTATCTTAAGGTGTGGTCTAGCCAGTGTCCACGCACATACATGCTCTCACGCACAAATCTCGCACCGTGACGCTCAAGGCCCACGGTAACCTCAATGGGTTTGATGTTTAAGACTCCACAGACATCTAAACAAAGATCCCTCACTTTGAGAAAGGCAACAAATATCCCGATATAGAAAAATATATATATAAAAACACAACGCAACAATGAAGAACGATAAAGCAACCATTTGCGAAAGTGCACATCAAATAAGACCATCGTCAGACAACTCTCTGCATTCTCTTCAAAACTTCTTCCACAGGTAGGCTAATAAGAGAAGATACAATGAAGGACAGAGTTGAGAAACTTTCGAAGTCTTACAGTGAGAAGATTCTTCCCTCCATACAGTTCAGTTCATGATTAACCTCCACTGCAGTCAGGAAAGGGCTCACACACAAGAGGCAGTGTTCAACATCTGTGTTCAACATCTGAGGACCGACTCGATGGTGCCATGACACTCTCAACAATTTCAGAGTTAAGAAGCCAATACATTTTTATTCTGGCAGAGGAGCAAAAAGTACCATTTTTGGATGATGGTGCAAACAAATGAAGTAACTGCTCAAGAGCTCGTCCTCCTCAAAAAAAACCAAACAAAACAATAATCTTCTCCATTCCTTCAGAACTTCAGCAGTCACTGCGTGCTGGAGATCAGATAAACGGGGCACCGAAGCACTTGAGACACCACTGCACACTGCTGCTGGGTGGTCTGTCGATGGAGGATAGAGCTTTGAGCTGCTCTGCGCTGAGCTCATCGTATGCCAGCCGGTATTCACGATCAAAGGCCTCTGTGAGGGAACAACAAAACAGAAGAACGTTACAAATTGAAGGTAGGTGGACAATTTCAGAAAGGCTAGCAACAGCAAGCTAGCTTAGAAAGCATAAGATCCCGCCTTCCGTTCAGAGCGATCTGAAAAGCCACGCCTCCTTCAAAACACATGAACGTATACACAGATTGACAGACAAGCAGGAAATCCTATTGGTTAAATATCAGAATTCACGTACCAATGTCAATGTTTTCTTTCCCCAAAGCAACAAGTGACAGAAACAAAATTTCCCTGTAGATACTCCTGGACAGACAGAGAAGCAAAAAGACACTCTAATATCCAATAAACTGTGTGAAAATAAAATAAATACCAAAGATAAATTTCACTTCAGTTTGTCAAAAACAAAAATGCTTCAACGGTTAAACACTATGGGGCAGCAGTCACCAAAGAATCTTTAGTAAGTCTTTGTGTACATGTTTCTTTTGTTTGTTTTTGGAAACTGAAGTACAAATTGAATGACAAGATCTAGTACGTTAGATGTCCAACCTCTGCCGCTTAACATCTGGCTGTTTCTTGATCTCCCTGAGGAGCAAACTGATGGGGCCATAAACATCATTCGTCTGAATGTTGCGAACGATGCTGTTTAGCAGAGTCCGGGTCTCCTGGTGGTCCGTAGGGGCTAGAGTTCCCTTCCTTTGCACTGCAAATACAAAGGCAATTAATAATGATAAAACAAACAACATTTCGTTGGAGGTGCATGTGAGGGCCTTTAAAATTCTGTTATTGTGATATTAAAGAGATACCTGAAATTATGGGATTCACAATATAGCCCGCTTATAGAACAACTATAGGACATGTTTAGGTTTCTTTACCCTGCTATTTATTAACTGAACATAATGTATACATTTATTTTAACCTCTACATCATTTTTTTACATATGTTAAAGTCAAATTATTGCAGTTTTAACATTTAGTTACACACAGCACTATAAACACAGCAACAAATACTGTATATAAAAGGGCCATACAGTCACCCCTGCTGTACTCACAGAAGGTTCTCCAGAGCTGATAGAGGGGCTCGGTGGGCTCCTGATGCAAGTTCACATTGTCCCACAGCAGCTGAACATACACCTGCTTACTGTCCTGAGACAGAGATGTTTGTGGCAGCTATGGGAGTACAACAGAAAACATTTAGCAAGCACTGCAGTTATAAGTCTAGAATCACTGTGGCCACAATGAATTAATAAATAGGGGAAGTACTCACTATAATAAATTATCAGTATATTTTAATATCCAGCATAAGTTAGAACTAGATATTTGCTTATCTCTGCAAAAATGGTGATAGGGTGCCGTGGGTGGTTGTCAGGGCGTTGCTGAGTGCTTGCTAGCACGTTGCTAGGGTGCTTCTAAGCGCTTACCCCAGATCTAGAAGAATTTTCTCAGGTTCTTCCCTTAATATAAATCCCTGAAATTTTCCCAGTTTTGATTTGCTATGAAAACATTCTGTATGCTTAGAAAAATTATAGCCCTCAAAAAAAACCAGCACAATGTGAGGTAACATTCACATTCACACTCGTACTTCATGCTGGATCATAATCTGAATCAGTGAAGGGCAGGACAGTAAATAGAGATAAAGACCTGAACTCCATTGTTGCAGTGTTCAGAGGTGAGGATGAGTCCGGGCAGAATGCTGGGAAGATCCAAACGACGGAAATACCAAACCAGATTCCAGAAGATGATGGGATGCTGACTAAGGAACTTGTGGGTGTAGATCACCTGAGAGATAATGGAAATTAATGAATTAGAAAACATTTCAAAAATGTTCCCCCATGTGTTTACTGAACACTTCACAATGATTTACAAGTTAGTTTTAATACCTGATCCCCCTCATTCTCCAACAGTGACTCCAACTCTTTACGCAGAACCAGTGGACTGAGATATGGCACAGAAACTGGTTTTGGGTTGGGTCGCTTTTGACCCAAAGTGTCCTGGATAATCAAAACACAGAATACAGTTGCAGACCAATGTCAGATGATTCTTGAGGCACACGGTTTCTAAAAACATTACTTTTGTACTACAAAAGAAGATCAGAAATCCCACTATGATGACAATAGTATTCTAAGTGGTTGCCAGGACTTATGTGGTTATATGGTTGCTAAGGTATTCTGAGTGTTTTTAGGGTGTTGGTATGCAGTTGCTAGGATATTCTGTGTGTTTATGACATTGGTAATATGAGGCTAAAGCTCTTGATGACCCCTCACCACCATCTCCAGCAGGCTGTTGGGGAGGCTGGTAGTGGAGATGCCGTGATTGGGTCGCTGAATGGAGTCCAGGCTCTGCAGAGGCCCGCCCACACTGTTGCTCCGGGTCAAAGATGTGTTGCGCTTCTCGGCTTGCCTTTCCATAAGACCCAGTGGATCTGAATGCACTGGCTCTGGTACAAGGCTGTAAGGGCACATTTCATAATGTAATCGGAGACCCCTGACACATCAGTTAGCCAAACACTGTCACCGATTTGGAACAGAAATTCTAAATGGAATGAGCTGTATTTAAATAATGGAATATTTATAACTGCAACCCAAATCAAAGTTTAACCTCTATATGTTACATATGTGGTAACATATAGATCAGGGGTTTTCAAAGTGTGGGGCACGGCTTCCCAGGGGGGGCGCCAGAGCACGTCAGGGGAGGCGCAGGGAGAAATTATAAATAAAAAAATATTGAAGTTAAATATTGTTTTTTTGTTATTGTTTTTATTATTATATTTTAATGTTTTTATTATTATTAATTATTAAAATGAGTTAACAGTCTTACATTGTTCTGTGTGTTTATCTTTGTGCGTTTGTGTGTGTGTGTGTGTGTGTGTGATGGGGGGGGCGCCATTGGGTAAATTGTGTCAAAAGGGAGGCCCACTGTCTTAGACTTTGAAAACCCCTGATATAGATTGTATATGTATGTATGTGTATGTGTATATAATATGGGAATTCTCAAAATGCACATGTAAGTTTTAAGATGTCATTAACAGAATGTGTGTGTGAGTGTAACTGTATCTCACACTCTGAAACAGGACTGACTCTTGTTCTGCTTCTGTTTGAACTGAATCAAGGTGACCAGTGTTTAGCACAGGCTGATAATTAATTCTTTAGGAATAAGCCTTGGATGTTTACTCTAAAACATCAACATAAATCTAAGCATTTCTCAAAAGTATAGCAATAAATGCATGTGTTGACATACATCTTTGGAGTTCCAGTCTGAGAGATGGGCATCTCCGCAGGATCCTCCCTGTCCTCAGGGGATTCTGGGAAACTCATGAGATCAGAAGGGTCACTAGGACTGCTCACTTTAACCTCTGAGGAGCCGGAGGTGACCGGCTGAGTGCTGGAGCTGTGGATACTGTCTCCTGACCTGCTGGTCTTCAGGTAGAAGCTGAACATCAAACATATAGTGCTAATTAATCTCTACTCTCTTATAAATAAAGGTTCCTAAAAGGAATCCTTTCTGTTGCAAAAACAGGAAAAAGGTTCTACAGACTATGAAAAGGTACAAAAGAATGGTTCTTTTAAGACTGAAAGGTTCCTTTGTGGAACCAAAATGGTTCTTCTATAGCATCACTGCATTTAGCACTTTCATAAGTGTATTAGGTGTATTTAAGTGTATTAAAATAGCACAATGTTTAGGCCAATCTCAGAAGACATGTAGACCTCACCAGACAAGCAGACCAGAACCAGCCGAATCCTACTGTAATCCTTACTGTAATCCTTACTGTAACTCACCCTGTAGCGCGCAGGTCATGGAACTCCACATGAAGCAGCGGGAGGAAAGATATTTGGCAGAATGGACAGGTGGAGTTGAGGTTGGAGTCGTCTGCCGTCCAGCCAGCCATGATCTCCTCATCATACACCAGAGCTTCACAGGAACGGCACTGAGAGCAGCTGGACATCAGAACCTGTGGGAGAACCACAAAACTGAGGCAAAAAAAGACAAGAGACTCACCCGACTTCACATACAGAGTAACTGAATTCTGCAGTGATTCTGTGGCGTCACCAGAGGGCGCCGTTCTCACCTCTAAAGCACAGTTCTGGTAAATGCTGGAGGTGCTGGCGTGATGAGAGGAACTGTGCTCAGATCTCTCAGAGTCTGCGCTTCTCATGGACCGACCTGGAGTCAAAGCTGCAAAAACAGAAGACAGTTCTAATAAAACTGAATTTTACCATTCACAATCAAAGCACCAAAACATGGTATAAGAAAAAAATAAAGGTTCTCCAATAAACATTTTCTTCAAAAGCAGCACAGATGTTTTCCTTATCCATCAAATCTCTTTTTAAATCTCAAATTTCTTTCTTAAAACAATAATATTTGTATTGCAAAGATATTCTAGCCCTGACTAAAAAGAAACCTAAAAACCATAACCTCAATATTATCATCATCTTCTCATTCATGTTGAGTAAGTTGAAATTTTATATTTTAGCTTGTCCCAGTTTTAAAAAAATAAAATATTTCACTTATAGCTAAAAAGATGGCTGAGGAAGCTGAGGAACACAATGTACAGACTGGCAGAGATCAATCACACTGTCACACTGTGAGAATTAAACCATCGTCTGGCAAAGCTCAGACTGTCCTTCATGAAGTTTAGTGTGTGTGCAGTGGGAATATAAACACAGCTGCTCAATCTGTGTGTGTGAGACGCACATGACTGCTGCAAGCGGCTCGTCTCGCTGCTCCCGCTGCTGCTGCCCAGGCTGGTGTTACTGCGCGTCAGGCCGTTGGAGGCCAGACTGGGCATCAGTCCTCTGGGTAACGGGTGGTCTGGGGTTTCTTCTGCAGACAACAGCTGCTCCTCTAGCCGAGCTGGAAAACTGTCTCTAGGCTGCGAGTTTTCCTCCTGGATCACACACACGTCAATGGTCACGTTATCATTTTTTTTGTGTGTTAAAATGTGTTCATCTGTCTAAACTTTACAACCAGACTTTATTGTAGCGTAGTTTAAAAACTGTTCTGAGTGAGAAAGTTTTCAGTTCTGAAAGTTTTATTATGTTTTCAGAATATAAAGCCTAAAATATCAAGAAACATTTAAGTATTCAACATTTTACAGTAAGGTTGATTTATTACATATTAAACAGTCAGAAACAGTCATAAAGAAGTCTGAGAATTACCCAGTTCTGCCTAGATTTTTCTTTGTATACTTTTTTTATCATTTACTCATTCTGATGTCATTCCAAACCTATATGACTTTTTTCTGTGGAACACAAAAGAAGATATTTTGAGAAATGTCTCAGTGGTTTTGTGTCCATACAAGGGAAGTCAGTGGGTGCCATTGTTATTTGGTTACCAACATACTTCAAAATATCTACTTTTGTGTTCCTCAGAAGCAAAAAAGTCATACAGGTTTAAAAATGTCATGAGGGTGAGTAATTAAAATAATTTTTGGATGAACTATCCCTTAATGTCCTCATTTCTCTCACCTCGTCATCTGAGTAGTACGCAGAGGCAACGGCATCCCACACCTTACTGGCAACATTGGCTGCCTGCTTCATGCCTGACTTCAGCATGTCCACTTTAGGCCCTGACAGCAAGGTGTCCATCTTGATGCCTGATATGCTGTTGATCATGGAACCCAAGGAGGTGTTCGGTGACGGCTTCACAAGCGCGGTTAGCGATGATGACCTTTGACCTGCAGAGCCTGGGGTTTTGGGTGACTTGACGGCGAAGGTCTTCGAACGGGTGACGGCAGGGCTACGTTTTGGAGTCTCTATTGAACTGGGCACTTTGACTGGACCAGCCGGAAGACTTGATCTTCTTTCCAAAGACTGCTTAACTGCTGGGGAATCACAGTCGCTTGAATCAGGGTTCGCCCCTTGATGTAACTC
Source organism: Ambastaia sidthimunki (assembly GCA_036877625.1). Classification (NCBI taxonomy): domain Eukaryota; kingdom Metazoa; phylum Chordata; class Actinopteri; order Cypriniformes; family Botiidae; genus Ambastaia; species Ambastaia sidthimunki. Next base: position 3,531 of record JAZGTK010007149.1, on the reverse strand, counting down.
CATGCTGGGAGATTTGGCTCCCAGCGGACTTTTAAGGCTCATGTACATCTCGATTTCGTCAGCAAGATTCCTTGACACCACATGCGGGAAGGGTCGAGTGGACTCTTGGCTCTGAATGGAAGCTGCATCCTCAGTTTCCGAGGCAAAGAGCGAGAGAGGATCCGCCCCTGCCTTGACATCCTCCCTCTCTTTGACTTTTGAGGAGGAGGAGCCACTACTCATGCTCCGCCCAACCCCTTCACCTCCTTGGGGTGTCGTCACCTCCTCTTTATTCTCTTCAGGCCTTTCAGAACTTTTTGTGAACACTTTGTGAACGTTCTCCTGCTTTTCTTCATGTTCCTCCTCCAGGAGGCAAGGGTTCATGGAAGACTCAATCTTAAACTCTTTAATAGAAGGGATGGTTGCAGAAGGTGGAGGAGTCAGACTTCCGGAGAAGGCGGCAGCGAGGATTTTCGCGTCAGCGCCCATGTGATCCACGCTGAGCTCCAGACTGCCTTTCTTCTGTAGCATGCCGGCTTTGCTCTCGGCACTGAAGCTGCAGCTGCGGTCTGCGAAGGCTTTTGCTCTCTGCTGCTGTCCGGTCTGCGACACAGAGTCTGGATGAGCAGAATCACCCGCCTCAGGCAGGGCCACATCTTCACTCTGTTTGCGGGGCATGAAGAGTTTACCTGTGCAAACACCTGCTGGAGATACAGACGGAATAACAACACGGAAACAAAGTGACTGATTTTATAAAGAAAGCCTTAAATCCTACCTCTGCATTTACTGATGGGAATATTAGAACCAATACTGCAACAGCCATTTGAACAATTAAAGTTAAAGGACAATTTATAAAGTTTAATGTTAAATTGCTTAAATAATATTAGTCTAAAAGTGGACAATTTACAAATTAAATTTGAACGCAGTCTATAGATTAAGTGGTTTGGGATTAATCAATTAAAAAGATTCTGGATAAAAATAAGATGAAGTAAGAGGAATTTCAATATGTTTATGTTTGTTTATAAGCATATACCTAAATGTTTCTTGATAATTAAACATATTATAAAAGAATGAAAATTTTGTGATTTCAATAAACATTTTAATATGGAATAAATGGATTGACAATCATCTGTCATCGCATCATTTTTAGTGACTGACCAGTTTCTCGTGCTGAACTGCTGTCCAAGCTCCCAGTGGAGAGTTTAACAATGCTGGCTGCAGGGGGCGCTATCTCAGCAGGGCTGGAGGGCTCTGTCACAGCCACAACACTGTCCACAGAGCTAGCCATATCCTCTCCTTCACAAACACAAGTGGAGTTTAATACAAAAACTTTATGTTATAAATAAATAAGTCAATCACTGAAGGCATCACAAATTCAAGGAGCCGAATTAAACAGAATATTTGACTTCAGTACCGTTCTGTTGGGTCGTAGCTGCTTTGCTAGTGCTGGTGAAGTCGCTGGACAGCAGAGGAGAGACAACTGATGCGTCTGTGTGGTCCTGAGGCAGGTCGTCCTTCGATCCATAACCCTGATCAGACTGACCGCCTTAAGAGACACAACAAGAGTCGTAAATATTTATGTAAAAATGCAGAATCCATATACATTTATGTAGAAATGCATTAGGATAAAAACATCTATATGGGAACCTGTGCTGTAGTGACCGTCAGCATTGTCTTCAACTATAAGACTGCGAGAGAAGAGTGTGTGTTCTGAACTGTCTGCGCTACAGTGACTGAGTCTGTCTCCATCAGCTCCTGCAGCTCTTCCTGTCGATACATCTGTACACACACACACACGCAAGCGTGCACACACACAAACACACGCACGCAAAACACACACACACACAATCATTTCACACTGCTGAGACTTCATTTTAAACTCCATACTGCATTTTATTTTTAAATATATATAAAACATTTTAATACTTTAATACAGGGCTGGCTCCTCTCCGTTCATGAACTACAGGGTTATTATAACATTTGTTTGTTTGTTTGGGATTTATTGCCATGCCATCTTCCATGGTTATTTTCATGTCCAAACACAGTGAAAATCAGATTTTGATAACATTTCAAACATTTATTTAAACCAGAGTTTGTTACAAATCTTGATTACAGAATTACAACCAGCACAACCCAATTAAATTTACTGCAAATATGCTGGACTCTGTAATACATTATTACAATTCAGTTTGGTGTTTGTTGATGTAAAAGATGACAACAGTTTTGAGACCTGAGGGTGGTAAGGAGCATTTTTAAAGATCTGTTTATTGTTTAATCTGTGGATTAGTCTTGTCATGATGAAAAGAAAGACAGAACTAAGATTAAATCAGTGTGACTCTTTTAGGATGAGGAGTTTACATATATGATGGCTGGTTAAGGGTGTGTGATAGGAACTCAAACCTGGGGTTAACAAAGAAGGTCCTTTATGAAGGGCTGTCCCACGCAGTGCCTGTTTAAACTGCACCACTCCTCGCACCAGGTTACGCATTTTGGTCCACATGAAGTGTCCGCTGCGGTTTCGACTCGGCCAAGGACTTTCCAGAACAGCCTGGATAAAGCACAGCCAATCAGAGGCCAGGGTAACCATGACAACCTGCTTTTTCCATGGCAACACACTGAAGTTTCTAATCTTCCTGTTCATTGGAGCCACGAGGGCCAAATACTTTCTCAATGGGAAATATTCCAATAAATATTGATATAAAGTTTTCAATACATAATGACAGATGAAAGTATAAAGATTTTGTATTTGCATGACCTCATCCAACATATGAGAACTGTTGAACTCATGAGTGTATTAGTCCCATTCAGCAAAAACCATGAGCGTGTTTTTATCTCTGTCCAACTAACTGAACTGTTTATAAATGATGACATGTGAGTGATCGTATCTTCAGGCTCAGAGCACCAGAAGTAATCAACACAATTAAACTCTCTTATTTGTCTTTTAATGAAATCTAAAACAGCCTCTCCCATGTCTGAGATATTTCTCTCTCATAAACTGAAACATTTATGAGGGCAGCCCAAACCACAAAACAGGTGCTTGACAAATACAACTGTTTATATTTATTTATATTTATATTATATATTTTATAATATATATTATATATTATTTATAATATATATTATATATTTATTCAGTTATATTAATGTAAATTCAAACATATTTTTTACTTTCTGTAACTTCTAACAACCTTTTTAAACTACATTTTTGATAAACTATCCTTCTGCTAGCATTACTGCAACAATGCTTATGATAACTTTGGGGCAACTTTCAGGGAACGTTAGCTAACGTTCTGAGAACATTTAAATGATATACACTCATTTACTAATACAGTATGGCAGTTGTGTTAGCACTGTTGTGAGATCACTGTGCTTATCTGTGGTGTAGTTCTTTAGTGTAAGTACGTGTACCTTGTTGTAGTATCCGTAAGTAATAGCATTGGGTCGAACTCCAGCCTTCTTCATCTCCATTAAGACACGCACAGCCATGACAGGCATCCCCCACAGACCACACAACTGCATCACCACTCGATAACACACCTGTGAAACACAACA
>JAZGTK010007148.1:0-19758 GCA_036877625.1 Ambastaia sidthimunki | reverse complement strand
AAAACATCAAAATCTATGTCTATAAGCAATTTAAATATAAACATTGTTGTGATACGATTAGCCAACCTTGCTAAACAAGGTTTAAACTTTTAAATTCTTCACAAATGGCATGATTATAGACGCCATGCAAGATGTTACTGTATGCGTAATGTGCAGTAAAACAAACACAGTAACGCTATATGTGTGAAACAGTTTTGCTTCATTTTTGCTACTACTACCTTTGCACTAATTATCTAGCTTTTTTTGTATAATAACTCATAATTAATTATGTTAATAAACAATTATAATTTAAATCATATATATAATTATATAATAAATCATATAATTGAAACAAGTGAAAGACACATACACCTGAATGATTGCAGTCAGCTGGGCTGGATGCAGAAAATATTAAGAGAAAAACATAAAACATTGCTAATTCTATAAATATTAGATTTCTTGCAAGCTCCAGCAAAGAGTTTGCCGAAGAGATTTTATCAGTGCATTCAAAACAAACCATGGTTTGTAGGTTGTGTAACATTTCACTGATAATCCAGCCAGTTATATGAACAATATAAATACACAAACTACTGAAACTGTCAGGATCGGGACACGAACCTGAGTCTCCGGCGTGGGTGGCGAACGCACAAACGCCACGCCACCGGAGAGAGGGGGACAGAACCCAAAATGAAGCACTTAGCGGATGTCAAAGGGATGCGTTTATTAATGATAACAAAACTAAACTTGAATTACATCACAAGAAACGGAAAAAGTGGAAAACAAAACACTTCCAAAACTAAAAACAAAACCACTGGAAAATCTCCCGGAACTCACACGAGAACAAAAAAAATCCAACAGACTAAATAATAAATAAATAAAACCGATAGGAAGACAGACTAGACAGAATAATCACACACCTGGCAGGGCAGGACACGACAAGGAACCGGAACACAAGAGGCATTGGTACAAAATGTCGCCGCGTTGATCCGAAGATTAGCGCGGCTTAAATAACAAAGAAAACTAGTTAGCCCACCGCTAACAAAACAATAATACACGACAGGTGCGGGAGCTAACAAGGGGGCGGGGTTGACGACACCGAAGCACATGGCGAGCTGGCAAAACAAGGCCATGTGCTCCGCCAAAACAAAAACAAAACAGACAATCCTGACCCCTAGAGGTCAAACAAGACAAAACACAGAACATGACAGAGCGGGTCGTGACAGAAACAAGGAGATTTCTGATTGAAACCATATGCAAAATGAAGATTTTATCTGTTCAAGCATGCCATTGTTTTTCTGAACTGAGGGTGACACATTGTCAACGATACAGACAGAAATGTGGATACATTTTTTGTGTCTTGTTACATGTATTTGAGAGCACTGTTTCACACCTGCATATGTGCAGAGCTGGGGAATACAAAACAGACATGAGCTGCAGCATTGACTAAAATAGTGATAATCTAATGTGACATATTATGTATTATAAATGAATAATAGTACATTAATAACTAAGAAATAGCACATTAACAAGTGTGTTACAGTATTATTGCATAATAATTTACACGGCTATGATTCACTCATAGACGTGAGTCTGCAGGTAACCACAGTGTGATAATATTACTATGTAACAGTGTGGTATACTTCTGTGATATTATAACAGCTCATGGGACATTATAGCATGTTTTACAGGACCATGTCAATTCCTAATCTCTGCTGTGCACCCAGTCCGACAAAATAATGTATTTTTTATGCAGCATTTGATAAAGTTCCCACATGTATCAAAAAATAGTCTCTCAACTGCTGCTTAACAAAAGAAAGGTCAAAGACATGAAGCTCATGTTGTTTTTATGTGCAGTAAATATGTTCTGACAACCGTTCTTTCTTTTTAGTTCTTCTGTGTGTATATGTTCATAAGCCAAGCGTGTTTACTGAAGTGTAACAGCACAGCAATCCATTCCCTGTCAAAATATCAAGATAAAATAGGAGGACAAGAAGAGAAAATTTTTGACATGATATCTACCACAATGTCAGGATTTTTAAGAATTTCTTTCATCATTCATGTTATTCTGCAAAGCCTTTTCCATGTGGTACAGATGACAGGTGTTATGACAAAAGTTTTTTTGTATAGTATCTAACACAAATGGCATCTAGGGCTGCATCTCCCATACTTGGGCTTTTAAGGCAGTATGACAGTATTAAGAAATACTGCTAATGTCATTAAAATACTAATGTCATTAAAATGTGTCTTGATACCAGAACATAGTAAACCTCTTTGTCACATACCATTTATGTTTTTTTGCACATAAGCCTTCAACTTTTAACAAAAATGCAAATTTTTAACCCAACCATTTTTTTAAATGTATCTCTGTTTTATCATGATGGGTAAATATTGTTTCAAGTTATGTGTCAACATTGTTACTATCATGTGTTAAAAAAGCAACAACCTATATAAAAGAAATGAAACCTTATGAAGACCCAAGTACACTCAAATGTGGGCCCCAGTACATGTCACGGTTATGGTATGGAGGGAAAACCAAACACAGATGTATAATCAACCAGAGAGATTGATTGACACTGATGGAGATGAACAACAGTAGAGAGAGATGAATGCAGAAAGCTTAACTGTGGGAGTTATAACTGATGGAGTCCAGAGCAACAGGTAGTCCAATGTAGATGTGGAGAGAGGTCTGAGTCATAAGCGTAATGAATGGTAGATCAGACAAAGGGGAAGCGAGCTGGGAGTCCTTAAATACAATGGGAAGGGGAGGAGCTATGTAATTAATACTCAGGAGAGGCTGAGCGTGTGGGTTCTGGGGACTGAGGTGGCTGTGGGGAATGTCTGACATAACCCCCAAGGTACCATCCAAGCTCCTGCATCTTACACTCAGTCTGGCCATTGGTCTGAGGGTGGTAGCCGGAAGACAAATTAATAGATACACCAAGTAATTTGAAGAAAGCTTTGCAAACATGGGAGACCTCTTGGCTTCACTGAGGTATTGAAGATTCTTATGATCTGTAATTACCGTGAATGGATGATTGGCTCACTCCAGCCAGTGCCGCCACTCCTCCAGGGCCAGTTTGATAGCTAGAAGTTCCCTATTGCCAATGTCATAATTTTGCTCCGCCGACTCCGCTTCTTGGAGAAGAATGCACAGGGATGGAGGCGAGGTGGCTCTCCGGTCCAATAGAAGTTTGCAAAGCCCAGGACATTAATTACTCAGGAGAGGCTGAGCGTGTGGATTGGGGTTCTGGGGACTAAGGTGGCTGTGGGGAATGTCTTACAGTACACTAGTTAAGTTCTTGTTCCATCTGGGCTCAAAACATCTTTGCGCCACATTTTGTTTGAAATGACATAACACCTGTTCATTCTTCGATTTCACCTTAAAGCTGCAATCCAAAACTGTAGCCTATCTATGGCCATCTCTGCTTGAAAAATTGCAGGTTATTTTACTTTTTTTATGCATGTTGAAGTCAAACTGACATATCCTGTGAAATTTAGCCTAGCAGCTAACATAAATCATTATTATAACCATTATAACCACAGTGAATTAAAAACTTTTGTAACATTTTTAAGCTTAAAATTTTAACTGGTATTTTGATTTTAAATGATAAACAACTGACAATTAGTAGCATTAAATGCACTTTGTAACAAATACCTTGTAGCTTCATAAGCTTCCACAGACTTGTAATATCAGATTAAATTGAAAAAGTGTCAACCCTGTTACTGATGAACCTGTAACCTTTCTTTCATGATGATGTTTTAATATATATTACAAGATATTAATTCTCCCTGAGGTGGAAAAATCACTTTACTGAACATATGCAAAACATATGTAAAACTTTTACTTCAATTTGACAAAAAAAGGCATGTTATACCAAAAATCATGCAGGGATGCACACTTACAAAACTCACTGGAAATAGTAAACAATCTAGACATCGCTTGCCTATTGTAACACCCCATCAGACTGTTTTGGGTTCTTCCATGTATGCCCATATTTGGATTTCCTGTTCCTGTTAATTGTTATTAGTGTCACCTGTTTGTAATTTGTTCTTGATTTATTTGCTTTATAAGTTGGTTCTTGTTCCATTTGTCTTTGTGTGGTATTAGAGTTATGGTGGGTCTTTGTCTGCGCGTTCCTGCGGATTATAGCTATCAAATACTTTTTGATTGGCTTCTATGTTGTATCGCTTGTTCTTTTAAGTCCCCACATAACAGAATACTGGACCCAAAACCGTAGCGGCTTTCTATAATTCCATGTTTAATTTGTCGTTTATTCAGTGTTTGTTTTGCCTAGCAAACATTTCTGAGTGTTTTCCCTGTCTGATTTACCTGTGTTCCTGATTGTTTGCTGCCTGACCTGACTTTTGCCTGTGTTCACTATTCTTAATAAATGCTGCGTATGGATCCATTTGTGTCTTTATTACACCTATATTTGTTAATGTTTTTAGATACACACTACATAAGACAAGTTTATTGTCCACCTGATTTTTCCTGTTTATGGAACACCCACAAGGTAGCACTGCTGTTGATTATTTCATGAATACATGCCGACAATGTTAGTAGGCAATTAGAATCATGGTGTGGTCAGTGGTATTGTTCAGCCTTTTTTAAATCAGGAAAGGATGGTGGGTCCTAATTGCATGCTAATATGGGCCAGGCAGTGTCAGGAGTTTGTAATTGGAGCACAGCTGCTACTGGGAGCAGCAGAGGCAATGCAAAGAGAAAATCCAGCAAATCAGGGTGATCCCAGAGGTTTTGTTTCTGTCAGAGGACATGCTTAAAAATTCATGTAGTTTACTCTGAGTTTTACCAAGCTGCTGCAAGAGAATTAAGATCTAAAAGAATAGACATTCTAGCCTGTGTGGTTTACAGAATAAAACAGACCAGGTTTCTCTTTTTCACTTAATGTCATTTACTGCTTTCGAGCTGCTTTGCTACACAATGTTATTGTTTTTCTTCAACACAATACCACACTGTAAGTGCAACAGTGTAAAGACTGCTGTAAATATTTAAATAGATGGTGAAAAGATTAAAAAGGAAAAAGATCCATCATAATTCAGTATACAAATGTGACCCGATCTGGCGAAATGAGTCGGAAGTCGCAATGTTTCATTTTAAAATACACGCCAATAATGTGGAAAAACAATGAAAAAATAAAATCTATCTCCCAAAGTAAAATAATCTCCCAAGGTTTCGTAGTCTAGATCATTGAGTAAAGGTATTTAAAGGTATTTAAGGTATATAATATTAAAGTTGACTTGCAACTCTCAAATTGTAGTAAATTCACACCCAGGCTCCGTTTTGGGTTCTGCCCCATTAAGATTGTGATGCTTTAGAGCGTATGTAATTCTGAATCATTCAAGAAGAAAGAAAATCGACGCACAGCACACAATTTATTGTTAAGACTTTAAACGATCAAGTAACATCCAAATTGCTTTACATTCTTTATTCGTTCCTGATCCCAGCGTGGTGAGCATATTTTATTGTTGTTTACAAGTCATTTGTAGTTCATGTTAAGGTTTATGGAGATCGCTGTGGATAATTAGCATCTTAACGCCAAGTGTTGCAGTTGTATTTTCAAATATTTATTCAAATAAATACTTTCAAATAATTTGAGCTTCAGCCTGGTTTAATATCATTTATATGTATACAAATGTCAAATTAAGCTTTAAAATAAATAGTTTATACATTTAAATTTTAAAAGATATCAACAAAAAACGTGCAAAACTTTGAATACGATTTTCTCAGGTTTTTAATTAGAAAGAGAGGGTAGACAACCATAATTCAAACAGGTATATCTTTAAAACTATTCAAGGTATGGCTTTTACTAGGATATCGTTTTAAAGCTTATGGTCTCCCCTTCCCATTGATACCAAAGACTGCCTACTCATTTCACCAGATCGGGTCACAAATAAATCCAAACCTGGACCTTAACATGTACAATGATGACTAATCTGGACCATGAAACAACACACCAAAAGCATTCAATAAACGATAAAGGACTAAAGTAAACACAGGGGTATATAAAGAGACTAATCAAATGAGGAACACCGGATCCAAACTAGGAACACCTGGACACAATCAGGGCGGTGTAACACTAGAGACTACAAAGACCAAGGACAAGAACTACAAAAATGAGACTTCAAAATAAAAGACATGACACAATAACAAAGAGCAAAACAGACCTATGACACTGTAATTAATAATAATAATAATGCTTATGTTATTTAAAATATGTTATAGCTTTATGCCTAGTGTTCATGGTTTATGTAATGCATAGCATGGATTAGCCCAGTAATATTATGACAATATATCTGACACTGCTTTGAGATGTCTCAAAAAAAGATATGCTTGAGAATAAATATCTACAACCTTTAGTTTAATTGTGGTTTACAACACAACATTTATCTTTTATTGGTTATAGTTTATCTTCCACGTTGACATGTCTGTCCTCCCTCATGATCTCAGTGGGAAAGCTGTTACCTCTGATCTGCTGAGACAGAAATTTAAATTATGTTGGCCAGTTCACACACACGTGACTACAAAATGTAACGAATGCTCAGGAGACGTAGGATCCATTCGCAGCACTTTTATTAACGACAGAGTAAACAAACAGGCAGAGGTCAGAAACAACAAACAGGGCATAGGATATCCAATAAATATTTATTGGATATAACACAGGATATCCAATAAATGTTAAAGTCCAGGCAAGAGTTCAAGGCAGGCGGCAGACAATAGAGTAATCCAATAAACAGAACGGGGTCAAAAGGCAGGCAGCAAGTAATCCAAAACGGTAGGCAGTCCAAGATAATACACAAGCAAATCCAACAATGAAAACCGCTCAGAAATGTTCCTAGAATGGCAAAACAAGACTTCGCAAATGTCTATGGAACGGGTAAGTATTTATAGCGTTCTTGACTTGGAAATGGCTGCCACCTGTGAGGGGCGTGGTCCAGGTACGGGGTCATGGGAAATGTAGTTCTAGTATTCCGGAGATGGCTCCCGCTGGCGGCCGCTAGAGGGAGCCACAGAGGCCGGATTCGTGACACATAATAGCTTGGCAGAGAGAAATAAGGCATCTATAGAGATTTTTCTATACAGCTTGCCATAGATAACTTTTAGTCATTCAGCATTAAATAATGAAAAAAAAATTATGTTATATATTTTTGAAATGTTATCAAGTGCAAGTCAAGTCGAGACACCTGTGAACGATATCTTAATGGGTGGCGCTTCATCACTGCCTTGATATTGGACCAGTGATGATTATGGTGACCTGTAAAAAATCTTCACCTACTTTCATGGTTCAGAGATGGTTTATCAAGTCATTGTTACAATCACATAAGCATCAACGGTGGTGCTAGCGTCCTGTATATTGGATTCAGTTGGTTGGTGACCCCCATAAAAGAGACCCACATCTGAGCCCCACACTAATCAATTCTAGTACAGGACAGCCTTGTTCCATGTTGATAAAGAAAAAAAACATGTTAAACATGGTTAAAATTCTATTTTATAACCATCCTTATTGTATTTTTGTTTCCCAGGTTCTCATGAGTTAATGGGAGGAACCACTTCTCTGATTCATTTACTCTTTCTGAGAAAGATGGTAGGTTTCTGCCCTCTTGGTGATTTATATAGGGGTTTCTTTGATTGGTTCCAGCCAGCAATTTTAAGTCTGGCTCCCATGGAGTGGCAGAGTTGCAACCTCTACATTAATACAGGGTAATACAGGGTTAGGGGTTAGACAGCCTTTCCACCTTCCAACTGGCAAAGACGATAATGTGTTGGATAGTGGCAGCTAATGATCAGCTGGCTTCTACTCAACTGTTGTCTTCCAGGTTGTGTTAGAATTGCACCCGCACTATAAGAAATCGTCCCCCACAAAAGCTTCACCTTCCTGAGGCTAGGGTCAAGCGTAAGGCAGGTCTTTTATTCTAGGGTGTCCCCCAGGGAGGATAGGGGAGCTTTATTAAGGGCCACTTCTTTCAAATAGCTGTGGCTAGCTAACCACTAACTATAGAAGTTTCTCTGCCCCATAGTGAAGCTGTATTAAGCGACAGTAGTCTTGAGATTTATAGATATAAATTTATAGAGATTTATAGGATAGTTTCCTAGCTTCCCTTGGATTTCCAACTGGTGTTCATTTAGATAATTCCCCTTTTGGATGAACAAAATGATAACAGTCAGACAGGTAAGATCCATTGTAATGCCTGCCCCTGAATACCAATGTAATGTTTAATCAATCTAACAGCATGTCATCTAACAGTGTCAGATGCAGCAGTGAGATCAAGTAAAACTAGTAGAGAGCTGGAGCCTTGGTTCGGTGGTAGAAGTAAATCATTTGTAATTTTGACGAGCACAGTATCTGTGCTATGATGTGGCCTGAATCCTGATTGTAACTTCTCAAAAATATAATTTCTCTGTAAGACACCTGCTTCACAGGTAAGTGGATATGACTTGTTAAATATTTTAGACTATTTTCAATGAGAAAATTTAAAATGGGCCTGTAGATTGTCATTTTAATTTGAATCTAGCTATGATTTCTTTAAGAGAGAATTAACACCTAATAGCATAAAAAGTATTGGAACATAGCCTAGACATATAGAGGAGTTACTAATATTAAGAAAATATTCCCTTTTCACCCTCGACTGCAGGGCCTTGAATGGATCTAACACCATCATCAAGTTCACAGACGATACTACGGTGATTGGACTCATCAGCAGCAACGATGAGACTGCCTACAGGGAGGAGGTCCAGCACCTAGCCACATGGTGCACAGACAATAACCTGCTCCTTAACACCACCAAGACTAAGGAGCTCATTGTGGACTTTAGGAGGGAGAAAGGAGGCACACACAATCCCATCCACATCAATGAGATGGCTGTTGAGCGTGTCTCCTGCTTTAAGTTCCTGCGGACCCACATCTCAGAGGACCTATCCTGGTCCTCCAACACCTCCAGCCTGGTCAGGAAGGCTCACCAGCGCCTCTTCTTCTTGAGGACACTAAAGAGGAATTAGATATCCTCTGCCATCCTGGTGAACTTCTATCACTGCACAATAGAGAGCATCCTAACCAATTGTGTCACAGTCTGGTATGGGAGCTGTTGTGTCGCAGAGCGCAAGGCACTGCAACGGGTGGTGAAAACCGCCCAGCGCATCACAGGAACTCCACTTCCTGTTATTGAGGACATTCAACAGAGACACTGTCTGCGTCGAGCACGCAGAATCCTCAAAGACTCTTCTCACCCTGCCCATAGACTGTTCTCTCCCCTGCCTTCCGGCAGGCACTTCAGGATCCTGCGGACCAGAACCAGCAGACTGAGGAACAGCTTCTTTCCAAGAGCTGTCTCCTTACTGAACTCTGCCACTCAGTGATTCCACTACACTCTCAAATACACATACACACTACATTAATTACATTAATACCTGTTACTCTCTGTTATTTACTTTACAGGACCATCACTGCACTTCTGGACACTACCGCCCACAGACTGTTCTCTCCCCTGCCTTCCTGCAGGCGCTTCAGGAGCCTGCGGACCGGAACCAGCAGCCCAAGGACCATCAATGCACTGCTGGACTGTCTACACATTCATCTGCACTCCAGATTATCATAGCTACACATTTACTGCACAATTCTTTGTCAACACATTTATTTGCACTACATTTACTGCACAATTTGCACCCCAGTACTATGTACTGACTATTGTTATAACATAATTTACTGCACTGTCTGAACTACGTTGCACTACCCTTTTGTACATTTCTCTTTATATCCATCTGTAGATTATGCCCATAGTACATCATATCTATAAATAACCTGTAAATAACATAATCTATATCCTGCACTTTACTGCTTATTGCACTTCTGGTTAGACCTAAACTGCATTTCGTTGCCCTGTACTTGTACACGTGTAATGACAATAAAGTTGAATCTAATCTAAAAAAAGGCACGTTTACTACAGGTGACAGCTCTTTCATTAGTTTAGCAGGTACGGGGTCTAATAAGCATGTAGTAGGTTTAGATAAAGTGATAACCTTATATAGCTCTTCCAGTCCTATGTATGTAAAAACTGCAGCTTTGCTTAAGGGGTAATTATTTTTGAGGGTGAAACATCAAATGTAGTCATAGGTTGCATAGTTATAATAGTATCCCTTATGGTTTCAATTGTTTTGGTGAAAAAGTTCACAAAATCATTGTCACTAAAGTGTGATGTGTGTCCACAAAAGTGACAGACCTAGCGTCATTTAGAGCTTTTAAATGGTGGGACATACTTTCCATGCTACTCTAAAGACCTCTAAATGAGATTGTTTGCATTTTTGCTCAAGGATGTGAGTTTCTCTTTTTGGAGCCTAAATATTACTATTGTACCAAGGTGCAGTACTTTTTTTAAAATTCTTTTTTATTTGACGGGTGCAACTGTATTTAGCATAGCAATGAAAATAGAGCTCATACCACTTGTCATTTCATTTAGTTTTTTTATATCTATAGGTGTTCTGAGCAAGTGGAACATTTGTCTTTTGTGGCTGGAACAATTATCCTGCTCTGTCGATAATACAGAGCAATATTGCTAACATTAACAATAAGAAATTGCCATGAAACAAGATGATGATCACTGACATCGTTGCTTTGAGGTATATGTACAGTAAGGTCTATTACGTGTGATATAATTACATCTAGTGTATGGTTAAAGAGATGAGTGGGTCTTTTAACATGTTGCATGATTTAAAAAGAGTTTAATAGGTCTATAAAACGAAGTCCTAATGAGTCATTTGTATTAACTACGTGAATGTTAAGATCTCCAAATGTTAAAATCTCAAAGATCTGTAAAATCTGCAGCAAGTGCTTTATCAACATTAACCAATAAGTCAGAGAGAAAATGTGCAAACTTATTTAAAAATTCAACATAAGAGGTGTCTATACACGGTAGCCAGTACAAGAGGGAACAGGGATTTTTTTCTTATATCTGGCAGGGTAACATTTAACACAGGCACTTCAATTGATTTAAACCTGTGTCCTTTGACTGAATAACATTAAGAGTATCTTTATAGATAATTGCAACACCACTGCCACAACCAATCAGACTGGGCTCAGTCTATGCTTATAACAGTAGCTTGGTGAGGCAGACTCATTAAGACTGATATAATCATCTGGTCTGTTACAAGCAGATCTAGCCAATCATCACTCAACTTATATGTATATGTGAGCTGTACTCACTCATCTTTGTGTTCACAGATACTGACAACCTGAACATGTCACAGCAAGCTGTTGTCATCTGTGATTACTGTATACTGATTCTGATGATGATCCTGTTAAAATCATTAATATTATTGAGGCTGTAGGTATTCCTGTCAATACAAAGCTCTTGAGGCAAGATCTGCTTTTACTGGTTACAAACATCCTGGGTAACCCCTTTTTACCACCTGCGGATATCACGCCAACTACTTCTGCCTCTCCAGCTCAGCCCAAGCAAGCCAGTAAGTAGGGGACAGATAAATAATCTTATCCTTATCCTGACAATCTGAGATCTCATTGCCCACCATGTATTAGCTGCTTATTCACACTGCCCAAGAGACCATCAAAGTAGATAAATCCAGACTGGGTGTTTCCAAGAGTATTCCAAGAATAATCACGCTCCTAGATTTACTCTGCTTACAACATCTTTGGCCTCCTTCCTGCTCATGTAAAAGAGAGGCAGCTTAACATGGTGTGCTTGTATAAGGCATACACAAATAAAATGGGGTGTGCTCATATAACAGAGGAGACATGTTTGCACAGGGCAGACATCAGTGAAAGGGGTCTGCTCATGTGGCCGAAGCATGGTATGTTAGAAAAGGCAGACATGAGAAAGCACCATATCCACCAGCCAGCAGGGTGAAGGCAAAGTGTATCAACTTAAACCAGTGAACGCTTGTGACCCCGCAAAGGCAGCAGGCCTCATCAATGTGAAGAGGGAATATTACTGTTAATGGTGCTCTGATGGCTCATTATATAGAGGAGGTGCCCCGCCCTTATTCATTTTGATTGGCATTGGTCAATGTGATTTTCTTCAACACTGACATTAAAGCTATAAGGCTTCAGGTTGGAAGGAAGGGATTTCCCCATAGCATCATATTTTAATGCAATGTTGAGTGAACCATTCTTAAAACCGTTTTTTATTTCTGCTTCCAAAAACAGCTTTTTATTTGAGCTTTAAATCAGAATGCTTGTCATATTCCTCATCCATGTAGAATGACAAATCTTACAATATGATTTTGTGGTGTTTAGTTTACAGACCTTTCCAAACCTTTCCTGTCCTTTAGCTCAAAAACAATCACTGAATCCATATAGTACACAGCAAACATACAGATGTCACACATATTCCAGTAGCCTGGTACTGGTGTTCAAATCACTAAAGCTTCAAATCACAAAACATTCCATTATACTTATTTACACTGATTTCAATGTGGTAATAAAGAATAGAGGACATTTTACATAACAGTTAACATGCATACAACATGAAAAAGTTTACAGGTCTGCAGTAACCATTATTTTCCTATATGTTCCTATATAATGTTCCCTTTAGCCATGGATGCCTGGAAGACAGATGTGTTGATTTTAAATCTCAATTAATCAGCTTTAATCATGTCATGAGGGATGGCAAACAAACAGATTGACCGATATTTGCATATACAGTATAGAACAAAATGTCAGCCAGAGATTGAATGGTGACCCATCCCTGGCTGCTGGCAAAACAAAATGATGAGGGTAATTTATGGTCTATTCATACTTTTGTTAGAATTGTCAGTCATCCGTCATGCTTTGGTGGACTTGGCCAGACAAACCAGGAAGAAGGTCAAATGCAGGTTATGCACAAACAAGAAAGCCAGTGGAAAATGTCAGCCTGAGCAGAGTTAGCATCACTCACAGCAACATCATGATCAATGGACAACTAGTATGATAAGATCATCAGAAAAAAGGTAAATAGAAGTAGATATTCCCTGATGTTAGTAATGAAGTGTGGACATAACATAATATGATATAAAAAACTTTGGAAATGTGTGATGTGTGTTTCACAGTACGCTACTAAATCTGATTTTTCTTTCATTTTCAATTTTCCACTTAGCTCACTAAGCAACTGCTTTATAATGCACACCAATCACCAGGCAATCTGATTGTCTGACTTCACATAACTTTCTAGAATTGACTTGCACCAATTTGTCTGGAAGTCATGTTTACAGTATACTGGGCTGATAAAAAAAAAAACTTTGGTTAAAGATGTCTATTAATTATACATTGAGCCTTAAGGAAGAACACATCACTGGATTTGTTTCCAGGTTTATAGCAATTAATATTTATAAAAAGTTTAATTTAAGTAAACATACACAAGCAGATGTTCACAGAGTTGAACATCCAAACTTGAACATTTGGCAATAATTGTAATATACTAATGCTGAACTAATTAATTTATTAATAAATAAAGTATTTATATAACTAATTCCGCCGAAGAGATACCCACTTAACAGACAATAAAACAGACCTTCTAACTGACAAGAAAAGTTCCAAGGTCTTCAAAAGGCAGTTCCAAGATTAAAAAAATTATGCCTTAATATATTAGTCTCTAAATACTCAGAGAGCATGGTCAAGGCAACTGTGAAAAAAAACGAAAAGGTGTGGGAATAAAAGGCTGTTATGCATTTTGGTCAGTTGTGTAGTGTAGAACTGAAATAGAGGTTTTGATTGATCCTTCATTTGAGTCAGTCTGTCATCCCCATGTCTTCAGGTTAGTAATGCATGATTATAAAAGAAATCACTGTAAACTTTTTAAATGAAAAAATTATCTAGATATTTCCCTCCAAAAGTATTACCTCTAACCTGGTCCTTTATATCCTTGTGGCATGGTGTGAAGGTGACAGGTGACGGGGTGACGGGGAGTGAGTGGGAGAAGTAGAAGTTCCCATGTGAAGACGCTCAGCTAGAAAACATGTTTATCAGACCCCTAAAATGGCATCATGCTCTGCCCTTATCTTTGCATTTGCCAAATAACCTTTGCATTAAATCAGTTATTTCTCTCTTTCTTATCAATACAATTTTCAGCAGAGGTCAGCTTGAGATTTAGCAAGAGGGTTCTGCTCCAGTACACTGTTTTTTAAAGAGGCAAGAAAAGCAAGTATCAAACTAAGTCTTATTAATTGTTGAGCTACAGACCTTCCTAGCAGCACAAAGGTTGTGGGTTCAATCCCAGGGAAATGCAAGTACTGTTAAAACAATTTATACATTAACTTCACTGTAAGTCGCTTTGGATAAAAGCGTCTGCCAAATGAATAAATGTAAAATGTAAATGTAATTGATGCGTTAAGCATCATTAACCCCTATTTACTAAGGTGTGTTAGAATTAAGAAACTGATGGTTTGTTCAGGCTGTTGATCTGTTAAATTTCAAATACTGCCATAACTTCATAATTAATTGTTTACGCTTTCAAACTTGTTAAACTGTTTTTGTGTATGTGCATTTAGTTAATAAAATCTTGCTTGAGATGTTTGTAGTAAACTGGAATTTCATCATGCTGATCATTGCAACATGCTTTATAACCATTTTGGATCAGTTATTTGAATGTTAGGATATTGATTTCCTTAGCCATGTAATAGCTTACTTTAGTCATCACACTGTTCACTGTATGAGTATTGCTTAGATGTCTAAGACCAATTCATTATTACGATTTCCACAAATGTGTTACTTTATACAAATACTTATAACCGGTCACAATTAATTATGAAGTTTCCTTATCTGAGCGAATCATATGTTTCCCTTACATATAATAATTACATTTTACGCTTTTGTACAAAGCGACTTACAGTACATTCAAGTGTTACTTCTCTCCTTAGTCTAGGGGTTGGGGAGGAAGTAACCTAAAAATGTGGCTCTAACAAAATATTAACCAACAAAAAATTATAGCAAAACAAGCGGGGAGAAATCTCCTTTTCTCTTATCCCAGCTCAATTTTTCAGCTACAACACTTTTAATTAACAGCACCCAAACACAGAATATCCTCAAATGAGTGGTTTTATTGCAGGCTTAGCAAAGCCAATTAAATAACATAAACAGAGATAGATTAACAGAAAACAACCAAATCGTCAGGAGAGGGCAATACAGTACAAAAAAATTGTACTGTAAAAAAACAACAATACAGCAGAAACAATTCTGGACATTTCAGCAGCACCAGTGACACACAGAGTCTCTGGCGAGGCATCCAAACTCTAACAGACTATAAACCCCTCCCACGGACCTGTGACAGTGACATATCTTTGATAAACAGCCTCAATGAATTCTTTTGCTGATTTGAGACCCACAACAACTCATAGGCACAGAAGATCCCACCCTTCCCACACGAACAGGCTGTGTGTCTGACCCCAGTCAGTGTGAAAAAGACCCTCCTGGGGATCAACCCACGCAAAGCAGCTGGACCAGACAACATACCTGGTTGTGTTCTTAAGAACTGTGCTGAAGAACTCAACTGACATCTTTAACATCTCGCTGAGTCAAGCAGTCGTCCCTAGGTGTTTCAAGGCCACCACAATTATCCCAGTCCCAAAGAAGCCGCACCCATCCAGTCACAACGACTACCGGCCCATTGCACTGACCCCCATCATTATGAAGTGCTTCGAGCAACTGGTCATGCAGCACAATGGTGCAGCACAGACTGGTCCAGTGGTGTAATGACAACAATCTCTTCCTCAATGTGGGAAAGACCAAGGAAATCGTCATTGACTTCAGAAGAGGACCTCCACTGCACCCCCCACTTACTATCAACGGTGCCCCAGTCACGAGAGTGAACAGCCCATCAAATCTCCATTTCAGTCTACTGCCTTCAGGAAGAAGATATTGTAGCCTCCAGGCTCGTTCCACAAGGCTTTCCAACAGCTTCATCCACCAGGCTGTTAGGATGCTAAACTCTGTCCACCATCTCCCCCCTCCCCCACCTACTTCTGAACGCTAATGTTTTTGCACATAAGACACTCTTGCCTACGAACAACCACTCAGACTATTCAAACATTATACATACTATTTAAATCAAAAGCTGTTGCACTTTCTGCACTTTACAGTCTTACTGTCATACTGCTACATTGTGCTACTCAAGTTTACATTGTTTATATTTATCTGGCACTACCTGTATACTTGCATGTTCTACAGAGTTCACTGTTTTTTACTGTTTTTTACACTGTCATACTGCTGCTACTACCCAGTGTTTACATTTGTACACACTTATTTTGCACTACCTGTATATTTTCCATATGTCACTAAATTCACTGGTTTTACAGAAGAGAAATGGTATTTCGATTCCTCTGTATGTATGCACATATATGTGGCATTGACAATAAAGAAACCTTGAACCTTAAGATAGAACCCACAATCTTAGTGCTGATTAGGAAATGCTTTACCAATTGAGCAACAGGAACAATAATAGAATAAAAAAGCACTGACAAAAAGTGGTCAGGACATGACATGTCCATCCATACATTACTCCTATGGTTACACACAGTAGGGGTCCTTTCATGACTTGTGTAACTGACTCGTGAACTGTGTAAATACAGTAAGTCAGATTGGAACTTGTCATTTTAACAGTAGGGGGCTCTTGCCTTTATTGTGTGATATGCATCATTTTACTCCCTGGAGCTAAAACTAGAGCATAAAGTACATTTAGAATGCCATTTCTCAAATCTATAGTTATATTCCTAAGTTTTCAAAGGGAATTACTGCAACAGTCTATAAATACAAGTTCAATCATTTTTGTTGTACATACTACAAATTTAGCATCACAATCAAACAAACACCTGTGCTATAACATGGGTGCTGAGTTGAATGAGATTCAAAAGACATTTGTGCTCTGACCAATTAGATGCCTTAACACTTTACATCCCCACTGAGATTTTTTCTAGATAATGCTCCATTACACAAAGTATAGAACAAACAGAAGCAGCAGGAATTGTGGATCTCTGAAAAGACCTTTTGTTAAATTAACAGAAACTGATCACAATCATCAACACTTTGATGACTGCATTTGATGACTGAATGACAAGAAAGAATGTTGCAGGAGCACAGCGGTTATTCTGTTTTATACAACTGTTAACAGAACTGGAAGTATCATGTTAAGTTTGTTCCAGGTTAAATACCAATTAATACAAAAGGAATAGTTCCAATAATTTGTCAGTATTTACCTTTATGCCATTCCAGAAAGAAAAGAAAAATCCCTGTCATTGCTTGTGAAGGCTCGTATCTCTCTCAGTGGTCTATGAGAGGGTAATGTATACAGACTATCTACTAAAACAGTATGTTCTTCTGAGACTTTGCAACATTTAGTCAATTAACATGATTAGATGATAGGTATCATATTAAGAAAAATGTCAGCATCCTACCTCCCGCAGTTGGTCTCCATGCCTCTAGAGGCCCCCTGTGTTCTCCTCTGCCTTAGTTTTTCTTCGTGTGTCCTTGTTAGGATTATCCAGGTCACCTGTACCTGAAAGGCTTTCTTTGAGGAGAGAGCTTCCGCTAGCGTTGCTTGGGAGCGAAGCACACTCAGTCACCTCTCGAGGGAGCTGACTGCCCGCTTGCGAGCGGGTCTTAATACAACCGCTTCGCTTCCAGAAGACTCTCTTTGAGTCTTGCGAGTTGGTCTCAATGCGTTTGCTTTGCTCCGGAAGCTAGCGCTACTTTCCACCCCTCGTTCGCTGGTGAAAACCAAGGGGTTTCTTCTTCTGCAAATTAAGGTCGCGCGGCCTTAGATACATGGAAGAAACCTTGGTTCCTCACTCAGGGCCCGGTACTGGGAGCTCTTTGCCGCCGTGTCTCACTTGTGACAGATGCATCCCTCACTGGTTAGAGGGCGGTCATGAGTGGCCCTGCCCTTGGTCTGTGGAGAGGTTGCCACCTTTCTTGGCACATATTTGTCTGGAGATGTTAGCAGTATTCTACGCTCTCAGGCATTTTCCTCCCAGATCTGAGAAGACATCATGTGTTAGTTCACACCGACAACACAGCGGTGGTATCTTACATCAATCACCAAGGAGGTCTGTGCTCACGCCCTCTTTACAATTTGGCTTATCAGATCCTTGTGTGGTCCCAGGGAAAGCTTCTCTCGCTGAGAGCGGCTTATATCCGTCCTGTCGAGGCAGGGGCCGAGGCCCGGGGAGTGTTGCTTCACCCCGAGGTGGTGAAGCAAATATGGAGAATGGCCGAGGCTTCGTCTGTACGCCTTTCCCCCGATCGCTCTGCTCCCGGGAGTTCTAGAGAGACTCTGCAAGGATGCAGTATCTGTGCTCTTATTGGCCCCGTTCTGGCCGAACCGAGCCTGGTTCTAGGATCTCATGGCTCTCCTGGACGACTCGGCTGGGGAGATCCCCTTCAGGGGGGACCTTCTATCTCAGGCAGGGGGCGCCATTGTGCACCCTTGCCCAAAACTGTGAGGTGGTGGATATGGCCCTGAGAGACCACAACCTCTGGTCTCTCAACTGAGGTTGTTGAGACCATCCTCCAATCCAGTGCTCCCTCCACGAGGAAACTGTATGCCCTGAAGTGAAAACACTTCACTTCTTGGTGCGGAGACCGCCAGCTGGACCAAAACTGCTCTATTAATGCAGTTCTGGAGTTCTTGCAAGAGGTTCTCCATGGGGCAAGCTCACTCCACCATAAAGGTCTTTGTGGTGGCTATATCGGCTTCCCACGCTTCAATTGGTGGTTATACAGTGGGCAGACACCCCCTGGTTACACGTTTCCTCTGAGGTGCACTGAGGCTGAGGCCCCAGGTATGATCTCGCGTCCCTCCGTGGGACCTAGCTGTGGTGCTAGAGGCCCTTTGTGCTCCACCTTTGAGCCCATTGCGGAAATATCAGATCACCTTTTTTGGCCATGACGGCCTTCTTATTGGCCATCACTTGTCTGAGGAGAGTGGGTGACCTCCAGGCCCTTCTGTGGCCCATTCTTATTTGGACTTTGCGCCCAAGTTGGCCAAAGCCTTTCTTACCCGAGACCAGGTTATGTCTTTAAGCTTCTCTCTACCACACTGCGGCCGGTCGTACTACAGGGCTCCTGTCCTCCTCCCTTCCAGGAGAACGATCAGCAGAAGTTTAACTGTGTACATCGCTGGACTACTGATGCTACTCGCATCTCATTTGAGTCCTCTGGTATTCCCCCACCTAAGGGAACCAAGGCTCACTCTACCCGAGGTATGCATAGGTATACATTTACCTGGAGTACTGCCTTGAGGTCTGCGTTTGGGTCCAACATTACCGCCTCTGTGGTTAAGTGGTAGATCTCTCAACCACCATAGCAGAGACCCGAGTTTGAGCCTGGCTTGTGACAAAGAAATGCCATTTCAGCTTACATGGAGATGGCGCTTAGAAGGAAAATAAATAATTTTTTACAGCACGGGGTATAAGGAATTTGCAAAAATAAAATATCTGAATATTTTATAATGAAAGGTAAAAAAAAGAAGTGCCAAAATAGTAGAGTCTTTAGGCCTGTAATTAAATCATTATGCTTGAGGCAATATTAATTTACCAAAAAGCCAAGTTAAATGTCAACAGTCTCCCAGTAAGCAAGCCAACAGGGCGACAGTGGCAATGATGTGTACAAAACTTGAGAAACAAGGCTCATGTAAATCAAGCGACACTGAAGCACTGGTGGAATCCTTGTGCAAGGTTTATTAACAAATCCAGAAATACAAGGCAATAATCAGAAACGTAGTACAGGCAATGGTCAAGGCAGACAGCAGACAAACATAAATGTGAGGCAGGCACAGGTCAGGGCA
>JAZGTK010007147.1:0-19758 GCA_036877625.1 Ambastaia sidthimunki | reverse complement strand
AGACCCCCAGTTGCACAATTCAACTTTTTTTAGCTTTTAGTTGCTGGAATGGAGACCTTCTGTTGTCATAAATCTATCCCCTCATTACAGTCCCATTGCAGAGCCCCTTTTACAGTATTGAGTGTTTTTAATACTATTGTCAATGATTTGTGCACTTCTGTAAGATAACACAACCCAGTGGCCTGAGAAATTGTCCTTCTTAATTGGTTTGATAAGTAGCAGACAAAGCCCAAGACAAAGTCAATTAAAGCAAATATCCAGATAAGATGCACAGAGTCGGCAGTTTCCTGTGCAGCTGTCTGCACATTTGCGCAGCCCAGGAAAAGCTTAACACACTCTGATATCCCTGCCCTGTTTACCCCCAGTGATGGCCAACCTCCATGATGAAATGTGATTCCCTACCAATTCCGGAGGTCGCCGAGTGTCAAGGAAAGATGATCAGAGGGAATGCTTGCCATACTTTCCACCATCAAGTAGAGTTGGCTCATCCATTTCAAAACCACTAGTGCCTAGTGAAGAGCACATAGTCTAGAATTTACTACAGACCATAAGGTGTTATATAAAAGCCACCAGACAAAGCAAAGGACGTGAATGAGGGAAGGAATTTCCGGAGGTAAACGATGTCAGAGAAAACTACTGAAACCTCTGCGAGGAAGCCTTCAGCAAACAAGAACATTAAAAAGCTGCGCGCCATAAGCATGGTGTGCGGTTTAACGCGTAGCTGGCAGCGGTGGGTAAACGATAACGAGGAGAAGCAGTCCAGTGAACCCAGCGGGTGGGCCCCGGGTTGCCCCGAAGACCCCATCGATGCAAAGAGAGAAGCCAAGAACCGACTCCCTCAGAAGTCTCGTCTGAGTCAGGCCTCTACCAATAACAGCCAGGATGATGCGGAGGCCTCCGGAATCCGAACCGCACAGGTGGTGAAAACCGTGACCAGAGATGTCCAGGAGAAAAGTGCAGGTATTGAGTTTTTGACAAAACGCATCTGTAAGGATCCAGCCACAGACGAGCTGGACAAGATGCTGAGCATGAAAGGGTCACCCACACGCAGGAGAAAGTGCTCCAACATGGTTTCAGAGCTGACACGAGGGTGGAAGGAAATGGAGGAGAAAAAGCAAGCTAAGGAGGCCAGTGAGGAGAATGAGGTTCCAGAAGAGGAAAGAGGCCTGCAGCTAGAAACCAACCAGGAAAATGATCAAACAAATGAAAACACAGATTCATCTTCAGTCAGGATCAAAAGACCTTCAGTACTTGGGTGAGTTTTGCTCTTCTAGCACACTGGATGAGACCAGAAGAAAACCTTTCTGTTTTTAAGACTGTGTTAATACAGGAGGTTAGTTTGTCATGGAAATTTAAGATAGATAGATAAATAGACCAAACACTGCTGTTGTAAATCAGTTCATTTATATGTGTGCTGTGCTGCTTAAGGCAGTTTAAATGACAACCTTATGCCTGTGCAAATGAAAATGCCATATGTCTGTGGCCCTGATGAAAAAGTCTGATCTGTACCATGTAGTGCATGATTCAAATACATATGTCCTTAATTATATATAGCCCAATAGTGTTTAAAGCATTTATTAAAAATAAATAGACTGTGTTTAAAATCAGTTCATTTGGAAAATCTAAATTGATAAAGAGGTCAAATCCCCAGCTTTGGAAAATAATATAGTAGAATTATGTATTGTTTCTGAAACACAGTTGGTAGAACATTGTGTTAGCAGCGCAAAAGGTTCTGGGTTCAGTTCGGGAACACACATACTGATCAAATGTAAAGTTAGAGGATAAAAGTATCTGCCAAATGTATTATGTTGCTACATTATTATGTAGTTTAATGAAAAAAATCACGTTTTTTCAGGATCAAGAAGGATGTAGAAGATGTCAACAAAATAAACACCTTGTCCAAAAAATACAGCACTGTGGGCAACCTGAAAAACCGCTGGCAAAACTGGGCATCCGAGCATTCCGTCAATCAGAAACTCAATCCCTTCAGCGAGGACTTCGATTATGAGTTTTCCATGTCAACACGTTTACGGAAGGGTGAGGATGGCTACGGGCGACCCAAAGAGGGCAGTAAGACAGCAGAACGGGCCAAACGCGCAGAAGCGCACATTCATCGTGAGATAGACGACATGTGCTTCGTTATACGGACTATGGAAGATCCCGATCCAGATGGTCTCACCAGAGTAACGTTCGGCGAACTGTTCGACAGATACGTGCGAATCTCAGATAAAGTCGTGGGCATCCTGATGAGGGCCAGGAAACATGGAAAAGTGGCCTTTGAGGGTGAGATGTTGTGGCAGGGTCAGGATGATGATGTCATCATCACACTCCTGGTATGACATATGTCATGATGTCATTTATTCTGGACTCTGGAAAGTTGGGATTTTGTGCTATGGATGAAATGTAGAAAAGTGAAACATTTTTGTATTATAACATTTATGTATGTGTTAAGGTTTGTAAGTTTGCAGACTGAGTTTTTTTGATTTGCAATACAGCTATAGGACTGTTTGTTGTATTTGGATATATTGCATGTAGAAAGATTTGTTTATTACCAAACTAATAATTTTATAAATAAGTAATTTGTAATAGGAATTTGGATTGTCTTGGTTTGTGTGGTGTTTTTGAACCCAAGATGAAGAGCTAAGGCTTCCTTGGTACAAAAAGTGTCATACCGTAAGAAGCCAGGAGAGGGAGCAGCAGGCCAACCTTACAATCGCCATCTGTGTAGTCACGTTATTGTCTCTTCCTTTAATACGTATTAGACTTAAAGGAATATATATTGGAACTAAACAAATTGGTATAAATTGATATTTGTTTTGATTATGTAAAAATACATCCTTCAGATATCCTGTAACAAGTGTTTTCTGAGATATGGACATCCAATCTTTTCAAAATTTGCATTTTGCTTGATTCTTTCAGGTATTATATTAAAGGCGAGTAAAGCAACAATGGCTTTATTGTATTACAGCAGGTACAAAGATACACAACTATTACGCATTCTACTAAAGCAAACTTATATAACAGCATTGAATGAGAACCCACACTCTTTCCAGCGGTTTTTAGCAGGTGTATGAATCTAATAAGGTAACTTTCAATTACAGAGCAAACACACAAATAATAGCAAACATTCCACCTTTCGTTTAATCTTTGCTTTTGTCTGAAAACCAGAAAGTCTGGAATTTTCTGGAATGCGGACAAATAACCATTAGCAGGAAATGCTGCAGCATGAGATGAGATTGTGAAAGTGTGTTTAAAGACACAAGCGATCTCTGCTCTGCAGCGCCACCTGCCTGCTGATCTGGGATCAGTCACCTACAGTCTCTGATTTCAATGGCAGGACCGGTGTTGCCAGGTTTATGGATTTGTAGGTGTTAATTTTGTAGTTCGCTACATATTTAACTTAACGTATGAATAAACATTTATTATATGTTATATATTTATTATATGTTATATATTTTCACTATATGTGAAATATATGTGTGTGTACAGTATATGTGACGTTATAAATACACACATAAACGTCACATATAGGCGTCAAATATACATTATATGACGTCACAATTAGACATATAAATATATATGTCTATATGTGGCATTATAACAATTGTATCATGTATTTGGCTCATGTATGCAGGGATAAGGTGTCTATGTGTTAAGTGTTACTGTATTCAACTGTTCTAGAATTTGGCCCACATCTTTTCCCACATCATTTGTTCAGGTTGCATGATGTTGACGGTTCTCCGGTGGGCTCCAAATGTAATGACACTGACCAGGGGACATACAGTAAACTGAACATTACAGTATATTCACTCTGGCTGTCTGTGGGTAGCGGTTGAACAAGAGTCTTTTGAGGGCCCTTGAACTGTCAGTATGGCGCCTCTAATTGTCACAAATTACAGCTGGAGAATTAAATTACTGAGGTTTTACTTTCCTGAGACTTGGATAATGACCTTGTTCTCAATATGAGATGTCTCCACTGTATCTGCGTACAAATATTTTTCTCTCTTGTCATATTGTTCTGCTGTAAAAGTACCCCCCAGGAAACCCACCAAAAGCAAAAATACTGTTATGCCTGTTTCTAAACACTTCACTAGAGAGTTAGTTGAACAATATTTAAGCCATACTGTACAGTTTTCAACAAACTGACACACAGACCCAAACTTAACAGTGTGTCCATTTCCAATTCTGAATTAAATTATAGATTAAAAAATATATATAGATTAAATTATAGATTTTAACACATTTTACATTTACAATCTAATTGTGCCAAGTGTGTTGTTAAAAATCATGCAGTGAAAGGCATGTAGGTTTAATAATAATAATAATAAGGGGCTTCATGTTGTTATTAATGTGGTCACTAATGCGAGAGGATTCCAGACAATAAAGACTCTAGAATGATGTTCTATCAGCCTCTGTATTCTCCAATTTATGGTGATTTCTTGCTTATTCTGGCATGTCAAACTCTTTCAGTGGAAGTGGACATCATTTAGAGCTCAATAAACAATTCATGTGGCCCTCCGGTCGTTTTACCCTTTTAGGACATCTGATGCAGAAAGAGCGATAGTGAAACAATTGCTCATCTACAAAAACAAGGCCTTTGACCTACAAGTTAGTGTAGTACAAGTTATGTACATAGTTTATGTAGAGGGTTAGTGTCATCTTTTAAAAAGAACAGTTCTTTTTGAAGAACAATTCTTCGACATGTTAGAACATTAACCATGACAAATATTGTAATTATATTTAAAAGTAAATTAAACAAGAAAGATGCATGAGACATTGACGTGACAAAAGGCTGAAACAGGTTTTTTTTTATCAGATCTGAAAACCAGTTTACTCCCACAGCTGCGACTACATTACCCATGATTCTTTGAGGCAAGACTTCACGCTAAAGCACGCTCGACAGAGGTTGCTTTGCTTCCAAGTGTTAATAAGCAAGACGCTTTGGCGGAGTGGGAATACTGTGACACCCACAGCATTGCTTTTCTCATTATGCGTGAATGTATGGAGTAGCACAATGGCTGTTCAAGGTAAGCATTTAATAAACGTTTCGAGAGCAATTTATGCTTAAATGTTTGTATAAGCTTATGAAGAAACACAAAGCTTTGCGCAGCCGGGTTAGATTTATGATTGGTTGCTGATAGTTGCATCCCGCCGCAGATCTGTTCTTGCGCTGGAAACCTATGACATGGAGATGGGCTTACAGAGCCGGCGGGCTTGAAATAAGTCTATGCATGTAGTGTGAGATTCGCGATTCTGTATCATTCTGGGTCCATGCACGTCCACCCACTGATGCACATCTCATCGTGCAACACTGTTGAGCAGAGCAGCACCGATAACAGTACAGCGTGTTCACACTGTGTATTCCGAATTGATCGTTAGAAACCGTGTTATGTACGTGCAGACGCATTTAAACCACGTTCGTGATTCGGATGCGATGAACGGACTGATGCGCGTTTGTTATTAATCGCAAGGTTTTATAAGGTGCACCGACTGGACGCTTCTGCTGGACAGGTGTTACGGCCACCTGTACTATGATGCTCGGTCAGTCTCCGCACCTGATCGGGGGCATCCTCTGGATTCAGAACCCAATGCGAGGTATGTTTCTTTCTGAGGGCGTCTGTAGGGCTGTATTGTATTACCAATGCACTGGAATGACCCGAAATTGTACTGAATCACGCTTTTGCTGTTTGTCTTATGGATTGTTGCATTATCGTATTAGCAGATCGAGATGTTGGGAATAATGTTGAGAATCAGCGTTACATGCTTTTAAGTTGCGTGTGTGATTTCATGGTGTTGATGTCATTGATGTACGTCTTATTAAAGTAGATTGACAGTATGTCACTTGTAGGGATTTGCATTTATACTTCATACAAGAAACTTTAAAATCTTATAGAGAGGTGGTATGTTGTCAAGTGAGGAATTTTGTTGAATTGTCTGTCATAACTTGGAAACAATTTTAAAGGTATAGTTCGCACAACATTTTTAAAATTTACCCTTCCCTCATATCTTTCCAAATCTGTGTGCTGTTTTATTTTATCTGTTTGTAGAAGACAAAAGAAGATATTTTGAGAAATGTCTCAGTGGTTTTGTGTCCATACAATGAAAGTCAATGGGTGCCACTGTTGTGTGGTTGCCAGCACACTTCACAGAAGCAAAAAAAGTCAAACAGGTTTGCATTGACATGAGGGTGAGCAAATAATAGAATTTATTTTTGGGTGAACTGTCCCTTTAAAATGTCACGTTACAGTCAGTATTTAAGAGATATGAGACAGAGCCTGGCCTGTGTTCACATACATGTACGTTATCTAAAGCTAATTGGTTATTAGGGAGTGTGCATTGCTCAGTGAAACTTCCTAAACGTTTTTCCTGTAAATCACTTAACAAGATTCATAGTTTAGGTTTCTAATCTACCAGCCCATACAATTGACAAATGTACACTGTCTAAACATCTGTTGCAAAACCTTGAGTAATTATACATATTAAAAACTTTGTATGGTTGTTCATAGGGTCTTGTAACCAAAGGGGACCAAGTAATCATTTCCTGTCTCATCTCAAGGGCATGAGTTATTCTCATAACTTATTCTGCCCTGTGTGTTCTTATATAAGTACTGTGGCTCTTCAAAGCACTTTTGATTCTTGCTCATGATAGGTCTTTAGGGACATGACATAAATTGGAACCAAGCCAGAATGAACAAGATATATCAGCGTTGCTTAGCAGGAGTGCTGCTTAGTGCCTGTTTCTCTTAAGGTTTCACCCTTAGTAGTGATTGTTTATTGCTTTAAAAGTGAAGTTCACACGAAGTTCAGCATCTTCGCAAAACATTATTACTGTGTAGGTGATGTGATATGCCATTCATATGTGCCATTTTACTTCCGTAACGTGACATTTCTGAGGGTAACAGGATAGTCAGTGAGAACAAATAAGAATTGTGTGTTAAGAAAGTAAATGGGGTTGATTTTCAGATCTTATTTTGACTTAAGGCAGCAGAAATCCAGCAGAAAAGACACATTTTACATGTGTAAAAACACGTGATTACACATTACAGCATTTTCCATGTGATTCCGTGGGTTTTCCATTGGAATTTCCATGGGATTCACACGAAAATCTTCCGGAACCACACATTTCACATCCAAAACCTTATATGTTTTTGCACATGGGTAATTCATGCATCTTTTTTGTAAAGCACATGTATGTTTTTAAATGTTCAGCATGTATGAAATGAGCAATGCTAGCAAGCTTAGGGTGCATCGCTAGATGAACTAACCGAATGAGTGAATATGCAGTAGGGAAATTTTGGTTTGACCATTGACAGAGAACTCGCATGTCACAGGAGACATTAAAAGACATTTTCAAAACCCTGAATAAACCCAAGATCAAAACAACCAGAAAATCCCTCCCACTCCAGTCAGAGCCTGATGTGGCACAACACAGTGCTAATATGTATGAAACCCTGAAGAACATTTCAGAAGATGTGGGAGTCTATGGGACCCCAAACTACAGCTTCTGAAGAGATCAAACTCACAAGAATTGATGTTATTTATGAGCTCTAGCGAGTTAAAGCAGTAGCAGCACTCTGCACACTCAAATGCTGCTCTGAAAAGCAGGTTCTCAGGTTTCTCTGCAGTGATTTAGACCCAGTTTAGATCCAAAAAGAACCATTTCCTGATACAGGGTTGTTGAGTTGGCTGTATAGATATTTGGATATTAAAATGTTCTTTGTTACATTATGGGGCTTCATGTCATGCTATTGGTTTTAGGCATCATCTAGCCCTAGAAAAAAGATCTAGAAATGTTTTAAATTATATTCATGTTCATAATTGTTTTGACCATTAGATCAAAATCATCTTATGATGGCATGCAGGTTACATAGTTAATAGTGCAGGAGTTACTTTTATTTAATTTATATATGTGTGTGTGTGTGTGTGTGTGTGTGTATACACACATATATACATATACACACATATACACACGTATACGCATATATGTGTGTGTGTGTTTATGTATAGATATGTTTAAGACCTTGGATATTACAGAAGCTGATGAAAAAGACGCACAGGGCCTTTAAACAATGACCCAATGCCATAAACAGCCCTGTATGTCTGTGAAATTTCTAACATCAGGAGATCGTGACATTGTGTTGCCGACCACGAAAGACAAGGACGCTGTGCTGTGACAGCAAGAGCAGACTGATTCCCCCAGACGTCTGCCGTGCCTCTGAGCATGAAGAAGTTTCAGGAGTGTTAGAACAAATGCATTTACAGAAGGCTGTGTGATGTACTTTGGCTGGAGGATAAAAAATGTTCAAGCACTTTAAATGACCTAAAAAGGCTTTTCTGTTAGACAGGGTGCACAGGTTTGCAGTTACAATACGTCCCCCATAAGTTCCCAAAGTATGAAAGTTTACTGGTTTGGTATTTTAACTATGTCACAAATTGCCACATGCTTGGTGTTTGAAAGGTTTAATTTACAGTGTGATGGAGGCTTTAATAGCTAATGGTATCAGGGCGAACACTGATACGTTCTCTAAACGTTCCTTTAAAGTTTAAAAAACAGTTTTTGCATTAATGTTAGTAGGCTGTTTTTTTAAGTTATATACCAATATATCAAAAATGTTTTTAAATAGTTAGTGGGACGTTTTAAAAAATTACAGAATTAAAAAAAATGTTTATATAACGCATAACGCTTATACGCAAGCATTAATGTTAATACAGCATCAAAAAAAACTGGATGTTTTGAACATTCCATAAACTTTCAAAAAAATTTCTTTTAACATTTTTTTTACTTGATGGGAACGTTACAGAATCTCTTATGTTCTATGTATTACCTCATAACTGTTATGGTCAAGGCCTAGCTTCTTTGTATTGATAGTTTGAATGTGGAAGCAAGTGTGTTCAGTAGTCTCAGAAACAGCTGACACCTGAGCAAAATATGTAAAATATGTCTTCATACCATTCTGTAGATGTGTGACTTTGATTACAAGATTGTTATGAGCGCAGACCCTCCTCAACACATGTGCATTTAAGCATGAAAATACCATGTGTTCAAAAAAAGTAGTTCAGCCGAAATTAAAAAAAAAAAATCTACCATCGTTTACTTATCCTCATATTGTTCCAAAAGCACATGACCCTCTTTTTCCTGTGCAACACAAGATGAGACATTAGGTAGAATGTTACGTACTGACAGACTCGGTCACCATTCACTTCCATTGTATGAAAAAGATGCAATGAAAGCGAATAGTGACTCTTTCTGTCAGAGGCCAACAAAATGAGATTGAACCAATAATAACAGAGTTATAATTTTTGAATGAACTATCAAATTTCTTTCTCATAGGTTATCATAGAGACGTCACACACACAGACAGATTTCTGATATGTTATCCTGGTTCTCAGAAACGTCTGTGAGCTGAGAATGCTGTCTCACCCGCAAGCCCTGTGAGGTCTCATGCTCTGTTAGGATCAATATGGATCTCTCTGCATGTCTATTTATTCACTCCTCTTTGCTATTTTTACCGTTGAGAGTTGATGCTGAAGGGAAAAGAT
Organism: Ambastaia sidthimunki; assembly: GCA_036877625.1. NCBI lineage: Eukaryota > Metazoa > Chordata > Actinopteri > Cypriniformes > Botiidae > Ambastaia > Ambastaia sidthimunki. The sequence continues at coordinate 10,218 of JAZGTK010007147.1, read as the reverse complement.
AAAGATAGTCAGTCTAATTTAGATTCTGATTAATATTCATTTGAATTGAGGCTAGAGGAGCCGGGTGCTATTGTGCCATTCACAGCATTGAAACATGTTAGAAACATATTAGAAACATATTGGAAACATGAGGAAATGTACATGTTCAGAATTGCATCGGACCGAATACAATGACTGATGAACATTTTATGGTCTTGCACCTTCCACAGAACACATAAATATATTTGGACCACTTAGCTGTTGCTATCAGGATGTGAAGAGACTTTCAACCAGCATAGCAAAAAAAACAAGCCTACCCTGCCTTTAAATGTATCCATTGGGGTGACTTGTGTGTTGTATGCTAATTCTTCATTGGCAGAGGAAAAGCAGGTGTCAGTTTCCTTTACTACACTTGTTGGGGCTGCGTTTCGCATTTGTGTATCAATGAGCAGCTGATAAAAAGAATGTGTAAGTGTGTGTACATTTATAGCTCAGGTATTCTCTTATATTTAATACCAGGTAGGGAAAAAATAAGACTTCGGGTTCCTCTTTGTGGTTTGTAAGAGGATTTTGTTCCAAACACACAGTGTGGATTCCCAGAGGATGAACGTCAGACATCTTCAACCCCTTGTTTCTGTGACAAAAGTTGCAAATCCTTAAAGTAGGATTTTGAAATGCTCCCCGAATTCTAGCTCCTGTTTAAATATTTATAGCTGTCTCTGTGCTCTGCGTCCATATTAGCTTGCAAAAATTGCTATTTATAATCTCTCCCAAGACTTAGCTTTTACCCTGACTGTTTCAGATGTTTGGTGAGCTTTCTGCTTCTGTTTTGTCAGCTAAGCAAGTTGTTGCGGGGATATTTTTAAAACAATTGTGTCTATTTAAAGTGGGTCATTCATTTTTACTTGTTTAAATTAGCAGTAGCAATAAATTCGGAGCAATATGCAGTACAACTTCTTATGCGTATCATGTAGCTTGGCATCGAATAATTAGATTGGAAAGAAATGAAAATCTAGAAGCAGTAATACCGGGGAGACATTATTCAGCGTTAAGTTTTGATTGGATGTCAGATTAAATCACTAAAATGGTGATGAGGGCCAAACCTTGCACTGGCTCTCGTGGTCAAAGTTCAACCCGGCTAACCAGCTGTACCTTGGAATCCAGATTAGAGGAAATGAGTTCAGGAGGCCCACGCTTTGTTGGTCCAATATCTGTATCCAATTCTTGAATTAGGTTGACCTACTTTATAGAACAGGGACGATCCCTTAATCTTAGTTGATGGTTTAAAACTGAGAAAGGGGGCGAGGAGGGAAAGCTGTTCTTTGGGTAACATATGGGACAGTTAGCTCTCTCTTTCTCTCTGTCCCTCTGGGTCTTCAAAGAGCTCGATTAGGCCTTTAGTAAGCGTGAAACAAGGAGTCCACTGAGAAGTGGCCCTGCTGATTTAAAAGCTGTTCTTCTGAGTTTCTGAGCTGGCACAGTTGAACTCTATTTTCAGATTTCATGCACAAACAAACAGTAGAAGCAGTTTTGAAGAGGTATATACCTCTCATAACACAATCGCTTGCGTACTAAGGTAACACTCACTTAAACCTGGTGCTGACTTATGAGCAATTCATATTGGAATGACAAATGATGTTCACACGTTGTTTTTGTAACCTTTTCACTGTATTTGTGAGGATGTTTTCAAAAATGTGGCTCTCACAAAGCTTGCCAAACAGACTACTTGAGTTTTTCAAGCACATAAAATATATAAACAGAAATGTTATACAGTCAATACAATATTGTATTGACAAAATGCTGTAAAGTATATGAAAGATGTGTTTCTATACAAATAGTAATTAGAACTGATCTAAATAACATGGACTAATAATTAAAATCATTTTTCCTGAGGGGAATTCAGTCACATTAGATTAGTTGTTTAGTCAGGGGACTGACGGGACTTGGTCAGGTAACATTTGTTGGTTTTTCCTCATGGATAATGTACAGTAAGTCAGTAATTCCAGCTTCTGTTAGCGTTAGTGTGTCAGAACAGTGGGCAACATTCAAAGTGAACTGCCCTCAGAGTAGACCCTCAGCTTTCTTTCTTTCTTTTGACCTGTACTGTTCACCCACACACTCATGCTCACCCGAAACATGAAGTACAGACACCTTCCCCTAACTTCTGTCTTCTCATGCATTTATTATTAGCCTTGGTTTGTGTAGCACCATTTTCTATATTCTGAATCAGATGATACTGACTCCACTTCTCGTTCTGGTTCACACTTGGAGTGCTTTTAATTGAAGTGCCATCGAGAGTCACTCTAGATTACATGCCCATCTCAAGGACATCGTAACCCATCGTGAAGCACGAGAGCTCTGTAGATGAGACAGCAGGTCCTCTCTCTGTACTGCTGAGATTAACAGTAATGTGACTCGTGATGAATCGATCCAATGCTTATTCATCTTTCCTGTCTTTAACCTTATAGGAAAAGCTCAGGTTGGTATTAAAAGTTACATGCCAAAAATTGACAATTTTGTGCTTGTTCACTCATCTTGTGTCAAGTCAAGTGGTGCTTATGTGCTTTATTTTCATTTTCTTATTTATTTTTAATACTGCTATGCAATATCACTTTTATATTTCAGTTTCAGTTTTATCTTGGTTTTTATTTATTTTCTGTTAATCATTTTAGCGCCTCGGCTTAAACTTTTTCTTCGGTTTATTGCTGAAGAACATTTTCAAATTTTCAATTGGTTTAAGTTTTAAAATAATATTTATGCTTGTATTTAATTAGATTTCAGTTAACAAAAATGTTTTTAGTTTTAGTCAGCTATAATAATCTTGTTTGACACATGCATGTAAACCCCTCAAATTCCTCCTGTATTGTTGCACATACAGGTTTTGAGTGACATGAGGCTCCATAAACATTAATGGAATGTAAATTTGTGACTGAACGTTTCTTTAAATGAGGGAGAATAAAGCAGTGCTGGTTTACACAGAACAGCATCTCTCTTCCCGTTTCTGCTTCCTTCATCTCTTAGTGCGCATGTCGTACCAAAGAGGGAAAAGAACGTTCTGGTCTATTTTTAGAATCAGAGGCAGAAAAAAGTGTCTTATCCACCTCAAGGCCCAAACATCACCCCCAGTGCATGTAAACCCCTCCAAACACACTTCACACAAGTGAAGTTCATTTCTCACACAAATGAGATGCTCAAGCTTTGATCTTTTTCTCCAATTCATTTTCTCCATATCTTTGAAACCGCCTCTTCTTCTCTCTTCGCCTTATAGAGTTAAATGTATAATTTATATCCGCCGTACAACGTCTGACCACTAGACAGCATGACCAAGTGGTTTAAATATTGAGGAACCTAAAAAAGACGGAGAGAGAGCCCAGAAAAACAGGGAATGGGAGAGAGGCGAGCGCATCGTGCTTCGCATGCTAAACCGCTTTTGTTTCAAGTCTGGCTCTTGTCTGTAGATGTGCTGGTTCTTTGTGTGTTGGAGGAGACACATGAAGGCAGGATGGATGTTCCCAGCAACAGGGGCTCAGTAAACAATAGCAGAGCAATTTGTTCTGCTCAAGTTATCAGTCGTTCTTCCCACTAATGGTATTCAGCAGATGTCATCACGGCTTAGTTTCATTTGACGGGCGGTTACGCAACGCTACGGGCGGATGTTGCGATAAAGATCTTGTTTGGTGGTTCTTTATAAATGTGTCTGCATACTTTAAAATTAAAGGGATAGTTGAGTCAAAAATGAATATGCACACGTTCATGAAGTTGCCAAACTTATGCGACTTTCTTTATTATGTGGAACAAAAAAATTCCAATGTTTAGCAAAATTTCTGATCTGTTGAGTTGATCAAAAAGCTTCAAAAAGGGCCAAAAAACATCATAAGCATCATTAAGGTATTCGACATGTGCACATTTTTCAAGTATCTGAAGCTAAATAATTAAAAATTGCATTAAAAATGGTGCTGGATATAATCACTCTTCATTTACTTTCATTCTTGGATATTCTGCTTTAAGAAACAACAAATTGTGACAGAAGTTTATATGTAGCTGAACTATTCCTTTAATAAAGTCAGTCTTTGCTCCTGTGGGTGTTAAATGTTCTGTTCAATGTTCTGTGTGTGTTAATTGTGTGCAAACAGATGGGCTGGAGGGTCTTGAATTATTAATGATTATACAGTTGGCCTATATGATGCTATATGATGTTTTTTTCGTAATACGGTATGTGCTGTTGTCTTGGGGTTCAGTGGTTAGAATTGGAATGAATGTTTTCATGCTGTGAGAAAGCATTACAGTAGGTTTTATTTTTAGTCATTTAATTCAGTCTTGATCTTCGTGTAATTTCTGACAGAACAAGCTTCAACCGGCTTTTATCTGCTTGGCCTCAATTCACTCCAGATAACACGACAGGCGGATTTCAAATGTCACTGTTTCACTCTTTTAATGTGCAGTTGTCGGTCACAGTCAAATAAACCTTAGTACTGAACATGTTGTGTTAGAATCAGGTTTTAAAAACTGTATTTTTATATAAAGTAATCAGATTTTTTAATATAACCGCAGAGATATGTAAACAGTTGTGGTTCTCTGTGAGAAACATCACAGCATTGGTTGATTTCATTGTTTTTTTATGACTGACATCATCTTTATGGATTGTGCTAATGAGGGCACAATTCATATCTGATTTCACTCAGTCAACATTATAGAAATACTGTCAAGCCCCAGTACTGTAATATGATCATCTGATGCCACCTAGAGGTAAACTTTATAAAACATTTAATAACAGCACATTGCTGTAAATGGCGAAACGTATCTCATTGTCAGGTTTTAAAAAACAGAATTGCCTCATAATATCCTTTGAAGACTCATCTCAATGCATTTAGACTTTTTCATTACAATATTTCAGACCTACTGTAGTCATTATAATACAAAAATAGTATCGCAGAAAAGTCTAGGGTGTCTTTTAAAAAATAAGTGTAGTATGGCCTCAGATATATTCCCTTGAAATATTTGGCCCTTACAGAGAAGTCAAAGTCATTTATTTACACGCAGCCTGTGCTTTGTGGTTTACATACACACGCAATGGCGCCACCCTGTGGTCATTATGGGTCACTAACCACTCTTGAACTTAATTTCCACAGCTGTCCACTGCAATCTGACCCAGAATGGTATCGACCACCAGGTGTGCACAGAGGGTGTAAGCTCACACCTGGAGGAAGCGTCTGTTGGACTGGATGAGGACAGCCCAGGCTTTCAGGACCAGAGTCCCGGTTTACAGCACCGATCTCCGCCCCAGCGCTCGGTGTCAGAATCTGAGCTTTCCAGGGTGAGAACAACACCAACACTTCTGTGACTTCTGTTTTTGTAGTAGAGAATCATTTTGAAATTATTAAACATATAAATAACTATTTTTATTTGTTGAACATCTGCATTTATGCTTCTATACAGTATTTCTTAGATACAGTATTTTATACAGTAAATGGCCACAACAGTAAGATAAAACAGATATATCCTGGAGCTTAGTTGGTAGAGCATTGCTTAATATAATGTAATGGCTAGATACATCCCATAATGTATTTGTAGTCAGACAGATAGCAGGTTTTTATTTGCATGATTCTCAGTATAATACGGGGGAAAATTGTCAATTCAGACATAAACCTCGCAGTGATCAGTGTATTATTTTGCATATACACGCTTTGTGCCACAAGATGGCGCTCTAATGCATCAAGTGTACTTTGGATCTTATATATCTGCCTTATTAAAAGCAAATAACAATTACTGTGATACCTTTGGTATAAAGAATAAAAACATTATACTTTAAAATGATTGAAAGTATTGTAAAAAGTGAGCAGTAGTTTAATATTACCAACACCAACATCGTATAGCCAGAGAAAAAATGTAAAACATTTATATTAAAAAATCTATATTTTCCTCCCTCAGCTTCAATAATAAACATTATTGAACAACCCTTCAAACAGGAAACATAAAATACCTCCTAAATGATGAAGTATTGCAGTCTGTTGTCACAGACGAAGATCAGCTTTAGTGCTATAATGTATTCATATCTTCAAGTCATCATGCTTTGTTGCTATAGTAACATGAGAAATTCTTGAATTGCCTAATTATACGAAGGACAGAATGACTGTGACAGTGTTTGTGAGTTGTAACTTTAAAGCTCCAACTTTATTTCCAGTCTCCGCTCATCTGTCACTCATCCCCGTTTAATTGGACGGGAATCCTGGTACAAAGCCCACCCCGCTAGGATCCCACCTGCGGGAGCCGCAGAACCGGTGGCTCTGTCCTTCCAACTTTAAATCTTCCGCTCGCATTGCGTTTGCAATGCAGTAACAGACCTTTATATATTAAACCTCATCAATCCTGAAGAGCCTCCGCCAGCGACCGCGGCTGCGCCGGGCTGCCTTCACACCTCGGCGGCAGGTATCTCGGGTTAATTAGCTCTGCGCTGTTTTTAGTAGGGCTGTGACTCTCGCCCCACTGGAGGCGGTTTCTACTGACTCAGCGTCTGTGTGTTTGGCTCTGTTCTGTCCCTGCTGAATTATGCCGCTTCCTAAAGGCAGCCGCATTTCACTTCTGTCGCGATGGTTGTCATTTCCGCACTCGTATCTTACTGAAATAACAAGTTTTGCGGCATTCAAAACCGAAGAGGCTCTTATTTATGGAGCAGTTCGCCCTTTGTTTGCTTTCCCTCATGTTGTTGCAAACCTGTATGATTTTCTTTGTTCCTTGGAACACAAAGAGAAATTTTGGAGAATGTATCGGAGGATGTATTTCATGCAATTACAATAAATTGGGACTTGATGCTTTCAAGCTAGCAGCCAACATAAAAGTATCATAAAATATGATGCATGCGCTATACCCTTCCAACCCTTGTGAAGACATACAATAGCTTGATGTGAGAGATTGAATATTTAGCACTAAGTCTCCAAAGAATGCACAAAGGAGAGGTAGACCAGATGTCAACTTTACATTTTGTTGTATTCGTCACATCTTCTTTCACGTAAAGAATTAAAATGTACAGTATTGCAGTCGTATGGACCACGTTTATGGTGGTTTTGTGTCTTTTTGAAACCTAAAAGCTCTGGTCCCTTGTAACTGGATGAGAAAAGCGGCCGGTACATTCTTTGAAATTTCTCCTTTTTTGGTCGTATAAAAGTTTTACAGGTTTGGAAACTGGTGGTGATTAAATCATGGGTGCTTCAGACCAACAAGAAAACTCCATAGAAGAGTCAAAGAATTTCCAGTGTGCATTGTGCAGAGATTTCTTTTATTTATTTATTAATTTCTCTCCTCGCTCAGCCAGGAGTTGTGAAGCTGTCCAAGCCGGTGGCGCTGTGGACTCAGCAGGACGTGTGTAAATGGCTGAAAAAACACTGTCCCAATCAACACCAGGTCTACAGTGACTCCTTCAAACAGCATGACATCACAGGTAAACAAGACACACTGACACTCTCGTAATGGTCTTGTCCAAGGTCAAACACACAGGCCGGAGCGCACACGCATTTCACTAGCATTAAAACATTCATAATGGAAGCACCAATAATTGCTTCTGGTTGAGCTGAGATGATTGCGTTCTGTGTTTATTAGCTCAGCAAGGGTTCCTGTATACCGCAGAAAACGAGGTTGTGTGTGAGGGAATTTGTGTGTGTGTGTGTGTGCGTCATGTGACCTGACTCCAGTGATGGATGACAATACCACTGTGTTTCATGTTACATTATGTTTTAATGTTTGCTTGCTTCAAAAAGCTTAATAGAGATTAATTGCTTGCGTTGTGCAGACATCGCGTTCCTGACGCTAATATAAAAAGCAGCGTTTCCCAACATTGTTTGTCTTGGAGACCCTAAGGGGCCGGCGGTAAAGCCTATATGTCCCTTTCATTAATGCAAAACCAGAGATGTTTTTTAATCTATAGTAGCCCTGTGCTATTAAATAAAATCATTCTGCAAATAGCCCATAAATGCTATGATGTAGTTTTACTAACTGAAACATTTGATACTATGACTGAGACACTGTTTTAGAAATATAGGATTTTAGGATTTGTGTTGCTAACTGCCTTTATTTTGATTTTGGTTTGATTAGCTAGATTGAGATGAAAGCAGGAAAACTTTGTTGTGTGTATTGTATTGTTGTGGAGACGAGATATTGGGGCAAGTATGGGGTGTTGTTATATAAACATATACACAACGCTGATTAAGTCTTTTAATCAAGTTCAGTCATCCAAGCTTGTTTTGATTTCCCATAATTCAGCCAAATGATCTCAGTTGTCATGAGTAATGTTGGCTAAAGCAACGTTACATCTTTCTCGATGTGTCCGAATTGTTCTCGTTTAACCCGGATTGTGAATATGCTTTGCATTAGCTTTATGCTCGGCCCAATTAGCCATAATTTATGCAGAAAATATTCAAGCTGCTCGATTTGACTATCCTGCATTAATTAACAAGAATCAGTTCATAAACATCAGGCCCCACCAATTAGAGACACAATGCAATTTGCATCCATCTCTGGCCATTCCATGCAGAACATAACACATTTCATCAGAGTAAACAAAGATGAATCAGTGCCAAATCACAAAACAACAGTGTTTAAAAAAAACTAGCTTAAGTAACAGGAGGAGGAGAATATATAGTTAGCGTATTTTGGACAGCACTGGTGGCTTTTTTGCTAATATTGTGCCCTAAAAAGGTGCAAATTAAAGCAAAAGCTTCTCTTTTGCTTTAATTTGCACGAGCTGTCCAGCTGTGACCGTAAGAATGGACAAGTGGAACAGGGATTTTATTTGTTGCACTGATATTGTTGTAGTATTACACTGGGTAGCCACGCCCATCATAAAAACTCATAGGTCGACTGGTAATTGTAGATTTAAAAATATGTTCTGATTGGCTAGAATTGTGCCACTAAAAAACTGATGCAACTTGGCTAGGACATGTTAGCATGTTGTGGTTTTTTTTGTGTGAATATTAATTCCTGTTTTGGAGTTCCTTTGAAGCTTGAAATCTGATACTTGCATGTGAACGTAATTTAATTTGTGGTACATGTAATTTTATCGTTGTGTTGCGCTCCGTTAAACGTATCTGAGCTCTTTAGAAATGGTTTTATTAATATCACATTTCAGAACCCATTCATGCCAGACTTCAGACATTTTAAGGACTTCCAAACACTTTCTCTCAGTTGTACATACAGTACATTTCATCATGCCAGACAGCCTCGAAAATATCTTTGAGGGAGCACAGAATTGCTATTAAGTTACCAAATTACTCGCTACTAAGTGTCGGTTTGTTTCCAGTCGAACCGTAGCGCAGCCAGCGAGATAAACGCGTCTTTTCTGTTGCCAGGATAAGACTGCCGAGATTTTCCCTCGTTGCTTCTACTGCATCTTCTGAAACGCTCTGAGAGTTTGACTCAAACGCCGAGCTGTCATTAAAAATGCATTAAAGCATATTAAGACATAATTAGATATTAGTCCCTAATCTGCAGTAATTACAAAGACAGAGGCAGCGAGTGGTTTGGTAAATGAGTTAAGCACATATTTTTGATAGCGTAGGTGTAATCGGGGGAGAAGGTGCGCTCGTTCTGTGTAATATACAGCCAGGAAGATCAGAGTAAATGGCTCATTCAAAGAGCCTGCGTCAAGCCCAACGCAATGAGACTTTGAGCTGGTTCATGTTAACAGGAATCTCTTGGGTCACAGCACACAGGGCTCAAGAAAACACAACACAGTGTAACATCACAATTAGTGTCTGTTAAGTAACCCAGTGTTGGACATAATGCGTAATTGGACATCAGAATGAGATATTCATTCATAAACTGTAATGAGTGTTGTGCCAGTTGTTTACATGTCCTTTGAGGTTTGTGGTTTGTTTCATCATCAGGCTTATTTAAAGCTGTATATTTTATTTAGAAAAATAACTATTGGTTAAACGGATTTCACCAATGTGTTCTGTAATACCTAGAGAAAAGCTAAATGTTAGCATTTCTATTAATTCCATTATTGTACAATAAGGTCTCATTAACAGTTTCATTAACAGTCACAGTTAATTGTTAAGCTAGGTGTTTAGCTAATATGAACTGACAATGAGCTGTATGTTTTTACAGCTGTATTTTCATTGTACCTTAACGTTAGTGATACAACTTTTGCATGTAAAATTGTGTTAGTAAATGTTGACATTAACCAAGATTACAAAATGCTGTTTGAGGCATTGTAAATGTTTTTTTAATGTTAACTTGGTTAACAAA
>JAZGTK010007146.1:0-19764 GCA_036877625.1 Ambastaia sidthimunki | reverse complement strand
TTTTTTACCTAGTTTACAAATAGGTTAAAGCACTTAAAAAACAAAACAAAAACACCTCCCTCGGGCCACTGCAAATTGCAAGGCCCAAAAACATTAACACTAGACACACAGGGAAGTGTTTGGCTCAAACTCTGATGTCCTGTGCTAGCGTGAGTGCATTAACGACACACACCACTGAGCCATTTAGCTTTAGCCACTCAAGCATCGTCTTTTAACCAAGCTCTAGAAAGAGGTGAAGACCCTTTGTAGTGAAGGGCCTACTCAGCACCCACCTCAACATCTAAACGCAGAGCCCTGCTAAAAGTATAGCACACTTATACACAGGGAGGTGTTCAACACATAATTTGAACACAGGTCTTCCAGGTTGGTGTCAGTGCGCCATTCAAGCATGCCACTGGTCCAGCTGCATAAAGGCTAGAGCTCTAGAGGGAGAAGAGTACTACTTTGCCCACATCCTGCTCTAGGGAAGGCAATGGATTCACCATAGCAAAAATAAGGGTACTATTCCGCACACAACCCAGAGGAAAAAGTTCAGAGGGGAGCCTGAGAGCCACCCAGAACATATGTTCTTTTTTCCCTTCTTGATGGTTTTAAGGGGATAGGAGGACCCTCTGTAGAGAGGGTGCTACTTTACCCATATACCAGAGGACCGCAAAAAAGTATGAAAAGAGCAAAAAAGTATATGCAGTGCATAGGGCAACCACATGGGAGGTCACCATTTTGCCAAAATCGTTCTTTAAAAGTCATTGAAATAATCTAAATTGTATTCATTTAAAAAAACAATAATGAAAGGAAACTTTATTTAACATTTTTGTTTTAAACAAGTTCAAAATGTAGTTTATTCTGTCAAGTGATTGTATTATTTGCTTGCCTTCCTACAAATTTACTTACCAGAATAGATAAATGGCTGTTTATAATGTCCTGATGTACAATATTAGTTTTTAATAGTTTAGTAACTTTAATAACTTTTTTTAACAAATATGTTTTTGTTAGTTTTTAGTTTTACTTAGACATGAGGATGGAGAGGACAACAAAGATATCATAGAAAATGACAAAGCAGGGGAAGAAAACAGGCCACAGGCAGGACCAGGCAGAACACAATGCTGGGACACGCAATAAAATCTTCTCCAGGTTAATCAGAGGTTTTGTCCTAACCAGCCCCTTAACCTAACAGTTTATGTACTTATTGATTTGTATTGTATTAAATAAGTTCATTTGAGCTGTGTATAATTGATCAAGACTGTAAAAGCCATGATGATAACAACAATGTATAATTTACATTATACATTGTTAAGTCACATCACCAAATAAATACTTTACTTAATCATGATACACAACATGATCCATCAAGAGCCATGGGGTTACCGTTTTACCTTTTATACTTTTGTTGCTGTTATTAACCTGAACAAAAAAAAATAATTAATTTTGTGAAAATTAATTTACAGAGATTTTGTGTGCACCTAAACTTATACAAATCATCAGCCTTTTTTCTCCAAATTTCCTTATTTATTTTACTGTAACCAGACTGTGTTGTCTTTCTGATGCATCAGGGTCCAGTTCCTAGGCACCAGGGCCCAGGTTTCCACATGTTACAAGTCAGGGAGTCAGGGTACCTTGCAGGCCCTTCAGATGTGTATCCTGGCACCATGTGCCTCATAGAAAGACTACAGATGGATTTGTTTGTCAGGGGCCTAAAGCACAGGGCTCTCAAAAATACCAGGCTCCTCTACAGAGCAGCTTAAGCTAATTGATAATTTGTAAAATGGTGACAAGGGTTGCTAATATAGAATGTATATATAGAATAGGTATATAGAATGGGAGCAACACAACTTGTTTCTGGCCTGGAGTTTCCCATAATGAAATACAGTGACTCACCAAAGACATTCAGATGCCCGTGTGTGTGTGTGCGTGCGTGCGTGCTAAAAGGAATGCAAAAATCAATTTTGGCATTTGGGGCTTTTTTCCAGCCCACAAGCAGCACTGATTTGTCAAGAGCTGGCTCATGGGGCTGTGACTTGCCCGAAAGAATTCAAATAGCGTTTTCTTCAGTGAGTTGCCAGAGCCACTGTCAATGAAAAATAACTGTATTGCACTCCATTTTATGCTTGTAACACTCTGCACAAGACGAGTGAAATGGATGGAAGGAAGGATATTCATGTTATGTGAACTCTTACTGTACGGTATTCTAACACTAAGCTTATTCATGTTTTCACAATAGAAATTCATCTTTCATCTGTGTGTTATAATACTCTTTCAGTAACTAATGTCTTCCACATTTGGCCAGAGGTAAATCCTTAAGCATGCCTTTTAACAAAACACACCACCACAACACAGCCAAAGTTAAAAATGCGATGCTAGTGTATTGCTTACTGCTTATAAACTGCATGCTGCTTACTATTAAAAAGCCCACTGTCTAAAATAATGTTGTGCAGTTGTGCAGTATGTAACTAAAGTTTTGAAGCAGTAGTCCGCTTATTAGCTGGGAGTTATGGCATTCTTATTCAAAAATGGGACAAGATGTGACAATGTATTTAAGTAATCAAAATGTAACATACAGCCTCCTAACCAATTGTTGGTCAGTTTCCTGAAGTTTGTGACATCATAACTTTAAAACAAAGATAAATAAAAAATTCAAAAATTCGAAATAAGTAATTTCTGTGCAGCTTGGTCCAAAGGTCATGAAGATCATAAAGACGAGTTAATTTTTGTAAGAATTGGGCAAAATTAAAATAAATACAAATAAAACTGTATTAGTGTAAACGGGCAGTTCCTTGATGGTAGTGTGGTGAGTTTTCAGTGTAATATCATATATATATGAGATAGTGGGAGTGCTGTCAGAGGTACACACACACTTTACAGAAGGTCATCTTTCAAGATTCAGAGAGGCTTTAGGATGGAGACACCACAATCACACACCTTCCTATGCCATTCACTTTCAATCTTTAATGTGTGTGAATGAGTTAAGATAGGGCTATTTTAGTTCTGTGTTTACTGAGTGTCTGTTTGCATTAGCTTGAGCATGTGTGCTCTCCTCCTGCAGGGCTTGTTAGCGCGATAGCTGAGGTCAGGTAAGTGGGCTGAGATAGATCTTTGTGCCCCAGATGAACCCAATGGTAGCAGGGTCTCATAAGGAAAACAATGTTTGTGCCCTCAAGTCGAACATTTACTTGGCCTCATCTGTCCAGACATCACTAAGTCTACACTGAAGCCCACATCTGCCAATTTATACAGAGGAAGTGCAGCTTATTTTAAGCCTGTGTTGTAGGGAAAAGAGGGAGTTTGACAGCTGCTTTGCATGTTGTTCAGGGGCTGTTTCAATGTCTATTATTTTCTAGAAATGTAGCTATTCTCTGTTGCGATGCTGAGAACATAACACATGCATACTCTGCATGTGGCGTCTAATGAGGAAGAACAATCAGAAAAAAAGGAGGATTGGTACCAGAGTACTGTAGGAACGATAGTGAGAGAGGATGAGAGAGAGGGGGCATATATCATATATATCAGTAATTGCCCAAAGGTATTTCTTTCCATTTGCACACCACATAAGTAGGCGCAGAACAGCCTGAAGAAGTGTTTGACGCATGCGTGTGTGTGTGGACTTGAATCTGAGATATATTTTCAGAAATCTGCATTGTGTGGGACACCCCTGGAAACTCGAAATCTTTGTATTAAAAAAAACGCTTCCAAACTAGATATTATATTGCTTTTAAACATACAATTTAAAATAAAATTTCATGAATTAAAATATTAGTCATAACATTAGATAGTACAACATAAAATTAGTATCTTGTATTCATGTTTCTTTTTTACTTTACTACTATGAGTTTACTACGATATCTTCAAGATTTCTTTAGGTAAATGGCCTCTGTTATGACTGGCTAATTGTTTAGCATGAATGAATTAACAAGTTGCTGAAAACTGAACAGGCATAAATATGTCTACAATCATATACTGTACACATGCACATAGAATCCACAGAACTTCAGCTGTTTAGCAACGCTCCTCATTCATTTGACAAATCTGATAATGCTTTCAGCTACCAATGAGAAGTGCAGTATAGATGTTTAACACGTTACATGTTTAAATCTACATGATTCCTTTGAATTACCTCTCAAACGAGTGCAAGACATGCAAACAAAGTCAGCAGATTGCATCTTGGCCTGGTCATGTTAATGAGCTTATGGTTGTTACATCATAATCCTGATAAGTTGTAAACAAGATGTTTATGAAGCATATAGTTTTTATAAATTGAGGATTTTTGTGTTCATGTTGTGCTTTGTGTTTGCTAAATTAATAAATGTGTACCTCCAGTAATTTGTCTGTGACAGGTTTACCAGCTCCATACGCTTCACCTCTCTATAGTTTAAACTCTCATCTGTCAACCATCTGTCAGAGCCCAGAGCTCTTCTGCCCTCTTCTGCTTTATGGCTGGCTGCCTCTATTTGTTTGCAATTTTAAATTCCCTCCTGATCTATTTACATAAAAAATATGATTTATGCTTTGCGTACTACACCACATTCCCACTGACGTTCTCCTCCTAAAGTCTCATCTGCAAGAATCTATTTAAAGATTTTGTACAATTGTCCAAAAATAGAAAAAAAGAGTCCTCATTGGTTGTCTGGTGCAAAGTCTACTGTAACTTTATATTGTGTTTTATTATAGTGCTGTACATGCATGACATTACTGTACTGATGTTCCTTAAACATTCAATTCAATTTGTTTTATGCTTTTAATTATTAGTATTCTTTTCCACTTTTTTGATAAACTTGATAAGCTAAAGGCTACATAAAACAATGCTCATTTATTGGTATATTAATGGCAAATTGTATTTCTAAATTAACATGCTGGGTGAATTAGGAATTAATTGGGTTGTGTCTTTGTGACCTCACTAAAGGGCTCAAACATTTAGAGCAAAATATTGGGAATGTGTATTAAATTATTTTTGCAAATATTTTAATTAGCTATTTTTTGTTTTTTATATTTTTATACTTTCAAAGAATTTAACAGATTTTCCACTGATGTATCTAATGATGGTTGTTAATACTTGTGTGCTAGATTGTGATTCCCTTTCAGGAACTCGAGCTGCGTCAAAACGCTATGGGAACGCCTCCAGCTTTTATGCACTCTGAATCACGTGTCAAATCCGTCTAATCGGGGGGCGGAATGCCAAAGGCGAAAGGAAAGACTAGAGGTTCTCATTAACATTTTAGAGTGTGTGTTTCTCCCTGCCCGCGCATACATACGCTCTATGTGTTGTCTGTTTGGGAGCAAAGCACGCTCAGTCAACCCTTGAGGGGGCTGATTCTCCGCATTGTGAGCTACTTTCAATGCGGGTGCTTCACTCCTGGAGGGCTCTCTTTGAGGAGGAAGCCCTCATAACCGTTCCTCACAGTGCTGGCCTTGCTTCTGTTGAGGCAGAACAGCGGCTACACTCGTGGTGTTAACAGTTGGACCTGATGGAGGTAATTGAGACGGACGAGTCCTTTTCTCATTCCTCACCTGTCAGGTCCTCCACCCTTTCCCTGGGTTCGGAAGCACGCTCTGCGGTTTCTTCCCCCCGGGGAGAGGGCTCAGCTCTCCGCCTCTCATCCACAGAAGAACTGGATGTAGAGAGCGTTGATGAGCCTGCTGTGTCCCCCCATTATGATGAGCTTATGGAGGTTGTTACTCGGGTGGTGGCTAAGTTGAACATTGACTGGCCTGCCGAGAAACAGACTGTGCAGCGTAGGAGTCTGCTAGATGAGAGATTCCTAAGCAGTCAGCCGACGCCTCCACACCATACATGGCACATGGCATGCAGGTCAGGCTGGTGCTTCCCTGCACACTATGGGTGTGTTGCAGGCATACCAGGCCAAGCTGCTGAAGGGGATTGATGAGCGCGAGGGCATCACATCTGAGAATGTGATGGAACTGAGACGAATCGATGATTTGTCCTTGCGTGCTGTCTGCAGGTCCATGGCAGACTTGGTGGCTGCAGAGAGACTTTTATGGTTGACCCTGTCCATCTTGAAGGAGAAGGACAGGGTCTTCCTCCTGGATGCCCCGCTGGTGCCTCCAGGAGGCCTTTAGCAAGCAGAGGCGTTCCAGCAGTTCCTCCCTCGCCGCTCTCACTCTCAAGGGGCTGCTAGACGGGAGCAGCCCCACCCATGTACCATCTCATCATGCAGGGACACGCAGAAGCAGAGGCTTCAATCCTCCAAACAAGATCTGTGGACTGTTATAGCCTCTAGGAGGATTTCGAGCCAGAAGCCCTGATGCTTATGGGTCAGGGCTCTGGAGGGTAGTCCCACCTGGGGATCAGCACAGTCCACCACATTATACGGTGCCCGCTGTTCTTTTGTGCCCTCCAGAGGCCAGTCTGTCAACCCTGCCACCTCTAGTGCTTCATGGCACAGCAGCCTCAAGCGAGCGTTCTTCCCGGTCTCCGCCCCGAAAGGTAGCGGACCCAGGAGGCTTGCAACCTCTACGGAGGTCCCTGGAGAGTCTAGATCGGAGGTCTCCTGCGGGGTATCCATTACAGGGCACCAATTCTCATGCTGAGTATTCCAAAGGCCAGCCTGAAGGTACCCCTCAAGAACTTCCTGGCAGCATGGAAGCTACTGCCAGGGGTGTCTCAATGGGTCCTGCGTACTGTAGAACAGGGACACAGAATCCAGTTCATTTTTCGCCCACCTACTTTTTGGTGGGGTTCTCACTACTTTAGTGGGGCCTATGCAGGCTCTGGTGATGGAACAAGAAGTAGATACTCTCTTGAGGAAGAAGGCCATCGAGGTGGTCTCTCCTCAGCTCAGGGAGTCAGGGCTGTACGGCTGCTACTTCATAGTTTCCAAGCAGGGTGGGGGATTGCGTCCCATTTTAGATCTGAGGCCCTTGAACCGCTCAGTCAGACAACTGAAGTTCAAGATGCTTACTGTGAGACAGGTTGTATCCCAAATCAGGTAAGAGGACTGGTTTGTCACCAAAGATCAAAAAGACGCGTACTTTCATATCCCCATCCTTCCTCAACACAGGAAGTTCTTGAGGTTCACTTTCAGGGGCAAAGCTTACCAGTTTCGAGTACTTCCGTTCTGCCTTGCTCTCTCCCCCCGCACTTTCACCAAATGTGTGGATGCAGCCCTGGCTCTGTTGTGGTTACTAAATTACATCAACGATTGGTTAATTTTGGCTCCCTCTGAGCATTTGGCGATTCGACATTGAGATGTCGTTCTCGCCCATATGAAAGAGCTGGGGTTCAGACTGAACACCGAGAAGAGTGTGCTTTCCCCACTACAGAGAACCACCTATCTTGGTGTTGTATGGGATTTGACCACGGTGCGGGCACGTTTGTCTCCCGCTCGAGTAGACTCGATCCTCGTTACAGTCATGAGAATCAAACAAGGCCACACACTTCAGCAGCTGCTAGGCCTAATGGCAGCAGCGTCCAACATCATACCTTTTGGTCTTCTGTACATGAGGCCCCTAAAGTGGTGGCTCAAGACCAAGGGACTTTCCCTGAGGGGAAATCCCCTCAGCGAAATCTGTTCCGCATGATCAATGTGGAAGCAGACATCCTGTCAGGGCAGGGGCCAAGGCCCGTGGAATAAAGGATTTTTGGGCAAAGTGGACCCCTTCGCCTCTCAAAAGACAATGTTCTCTCTAGTTCATCCAGCTCCTCTTGAACTGGATGCCATGGTTCAGACATGGCCGAGGCTTCTTTTGTACGCTTTTCCCCCAATCGCTGTGCTCCCAGAAGTTCTGGAAAGAATACGCCAGGACGCGGTATCTGTGCTCTTAGTAGCGCCGTGCTGGCCGAGCCGAGTATGGCCCCCATAAAAGGGGCCAGCCTGCATCTAAACAGACGCTTAGTCGCTGGATTGTCGATGCCATTTGCATCTCTTACAAGGCTTCTGGACTTCCCCCACCTTTGGGGACCAGAGCCCATTCTACCTGGGGTATGGCGGCCTCTAAGTCCTTCTCTGCAGGTGTCCCAATTTAGGACATCTGTGACGCTGCGGGATGGTCCACTTCCCTGACCTTTGTCAGATTTGATGGCCTGGATATTCAGGCCACCCCTAGTTCCTCTGTCCTTATGCCTTAAGGCTCATTCAACACAGGGCAGGGGTCCTTATGGTGGAGTTGACATCTCGTTCCCATAGTGTTTAGACGCAGCTCGAGTTCCTAAGGGAATGTCTCAGGTTACGTATGTAACCCTGGTTCCCTGAAGGGGAGTACTAGGCCATACTTCCGGTACCACCTGCCTGTAAATGCAAATCTAAATATATTTAAAAATTGAACTGAAATTTAAAAAAATAAACATCAGAAACAAATGTTTAAATGCAACAAGTATTTTAATACATTTATATTTTACTTAAATGTAATAAAGAAAAGTAAACCCTAAAACCTATAAAAAGAGAAGAATTTACAAACACACACAACACATGTTAACACATAACAACAAGTTTTACAAAGGTTTACACAGGGATGACACCGAGATAAACAGTAATAACCCACCATTACTTGCCCAAAATGCTTTGTCTATTGCGCAAAAGCAAGTTTTTACGTCAATCATTATGTCAATGCCAGCAGAAAGTTATGTCCTTGTGTCATCGACTATGAACATGACAGGCAAAATTATTAGTCATGTTGTCAGTAGAACATTGTACACAAAGTACGTTCACATGTAAACTGTGGTTTAGGTTTTGATGACAATGTCTGAGAATTCCTGAGCATGTACTTTTCTGTGTTGCAGATTATGGTCACCAAGTGTCACATTACAGTATGTGGGAGAATCAAAACAAAATCTGGATTTACATTTTTACTGTCGGTACTGGCACTGACATACAGAATACACAGTAAAGTATTTACATATACACATATACAGCACTACAAAACAAAGGAAAGTATACATAGCCTATTTAGAAATGAAAACAAAGTGGGCAAAACTATACATATACCACAGTAGGCCTATGGGAAATTATGCGGCAGTCTTTCTGTGCATCATGTTGATCCTGTCTGTTGTGCCTCTGTACCCTTCCACCACGCATTCTTACTCTTCTTATTCCTTCTTTTTCCTTTATCAGAAAGTGCTGTTGTGCTCTGTCCATTAATACCTGTCAAATCAGGGTTCAGGAGATGGACCTCTGAGCTATTTCACAGAACTAGAAATGTTCAATTTGTTCAACTTCACTTCAAGTGAAGACTCACCTGAGACAAATTCCTCTATTCTGGACACATTTCCTAAACATCTACTCAAAATGTGTAGAGATCTGTATAGACTTATGCGTGACATTCTAAGAACGTTCACCCATTTTGCTAGTAAAGACTTCCAACCTGAAATAATGACTATTTGTTTTGGGGGCTATGACAATTCAACAGAGAACCAGTACAAGTCATTTGCATGCTTGTCCAAAAGCAACAGGAATTGTTTGAAACAGCCGACAGATGTACATAATCATTTGTAATTTGTTGAAAACAAGGAGAAATTGCTGATATGATGTGTGCAAGTGACAAAAGGATGTGGCGGTTGAACGAGTAGTTTTGAGAAATGCAGTTCTGTTCTGAGAATTGCATAAAAGCAACAGAGAAAAACTGTAAGCGTCTGCCAAATGCATAAATGTAAATATGCAAATATAATATATATACATGTAATATCCATATATGAAATACATAAACAAATATGCCCAAGCCATATATGACACCTATTAAAAATTGTAACAATTTCCTATATTGACATACAATTCTACCCTATACAAATATGTATGTAAAATATGGGCTATGGGGAACGCGCTTCAGGCACACCTGGGTCTGAACGTGTAAAATCACGCCTATTTATAGGCAGGTCAAGGTCATGTGATGTAGTGTTGCGGGCCACTTAACCTTTAAAAGGCACCTGCAAAATACTTAAATATTGCAACACAATGCAGTCCCTGTCTCAGGAAACTGGATTGCAGACGTAACCTGAGACGTTCCATCTCAATGGAACTTGATGCTGTTAGTGGTGCTCCCTAGACAGTCCCTTAGAAGATGCTACATCTAAGGCACTTGGTATTAGGAGTGTGCCGTAATACCAAGGAGTGACACTAGGTCATAGGTCAGGGTAATAGCATTTGTGATCCAGTGAGATAAGTGCACTTACAAGTGTCTGGTGTCACACTACCTTGGTTGTGGCCACTAAAACAGGCTGAGAGGTCTTATACCACTGGCTTGAATGTTGGGCATAGATCCTCAAATCTCTAACTAGAACAAATAAGTCAATCCTTTCCTTATCTGGCAACTCATGTGGTGGAGGACAGAAGGCCTGTCCACCACTGGGTGACTGGCAGTAGCTGGCACCTTAGGAATATAGGCTGGTATATGGTGCAAAATGGCTTTAACAAAGTCAGGGACAAGATCCAGACAAAAATCTACAGAAAGAGAAAAAGCCTGTAGATCCTCTACCCTCATGAATGATGTCAGTGCTAATGATAGAACCACCTTGACAGTCCAAAATTTAGCTAAGGCTGACTCCAGGAGCTCAAATGGAGCCCTTGATAAGCCTAGCTGTCTGGCACCACACAGAAAAAAGACATCAAAGGATGTCTCCCAATAGACAGGTTCATGGCTAGCAGAAACAGCGCAACATAAATCTTGAGGGTAGCTAGAAGCACAGCCTTTATTTCTGAGGCCCTCCCACAGAAGACGGAATGGGCAGCTACCAAGAACCACATTCCAGACCGTAGGAGATGTGTTCGTCATAGATAATACTGCAATGGCATTGCGCCCTTAGAGTGGGGCCTCTAAATCTGGAGGACTGTTAAATGCTTGCCTAGCTGAATGCTGCTTACAGTGGCAAGGATTGACTCCACACGTGCAGGAGACAATTGCCTGCAGTAGAGTGGAATCCCAAATCACCCCTGGAAAATTAGATCTTTGTACTGGAGAAAGCATCCTGTTCTTAGGGTTGAGTCTCAGCCCTAAGCACCGCATATGAGCTGAATCTCAAAGCCATGCAGCTTGGTTTTGCCATGGCTAGCCAGTCATCTATGTAATTTAGAATGCGGATACCCTGGAGACTCCAGGGGCCAGAGCTGCCTCCACACACTTTGTAAAGAAGTACTCAATACTCCTAATCTTAACCTCAGAAACTTCACCTGAGAAACTTCCTGTCTTCTGGTATAATCTTGATGTGAAAATATGCATTCTTTAGATCGATTGTGACAAACCAGTCCTCAAACTGAATTTGACACATGATCTGTTTTAGCGTCAACATTTTGAATCTGTATCTCCTCAGAGTCTGATTCAAATGATGTAGAACTAAAAATGCAGGCCCCATCATTCTTGGGTACTGTATTTTCTTTTCCTCTTACTCGACCTGACTGGCACAGGGACAGACAGACAGGCTTCATAAAGACAAGAAGCTGATGACATATTTTGCAGGCACTTTTTAAAGGTTGTGTGGCGCACAACACTATATTACATGACCTTGAACTGCCTATAAATAGGCGTGATTTCACACATGTTCAGACCCGGGCATGCCTGAAGCATGTTAATCATAACATCAAGCCACTGATGCAATGTCGAGTTTTCTCAAAAGGGAACTACAAATCCAAAAGCACTGTTGTTTATCTGTAATTATCAGTTATCAAAGGACAAACATGATGCTTTGCAGTGGATAAACTACCCAACATTATATAGTTAGAATAACATCAACAGCAGTAAATGCAACAAACACATTAATACAGTGGTAATATTAACCAAATGAATATCTGTGAAGCCTTTGTGAACCAGTTAAGATTTATTAAATCAGCTGATCTGTACAATGGAAACTTGCTGTATGGAAAGTCTAAATGAATTAATTTTATATGCCACTAAGTCTCACTGCAATAAACTATAATAAAGATTACTCTAAATGAATTACCTGTGACTGTGTAGTACTGGGCCACTTGCAGCTGGTTTCTTCAGATCTCCATTTGATGGTGTTTGATCCATCATCAGGTCAGTCTATAAAATCATTGTCGTTAACATTCTTGTGATGTTGACACAATGCTCTAACTTTAAACTAAGTAACTTAGTGACAGTACTAACTTAACTACATTTCTAAAAATGACAGTGTAGCTAAGCTACTTTCAGAAAAGTGTAGCTTTATCAGTAATTAAGTACTTTTTCAACATGTCTGTGTTGTATTATGAGGCCTAAACAATTTGATAAAAGAAAGAAATTCCAATGCATTATTTTACATCCTTTTCAAATGTACATTCAGGCAATTTATATATTCAGCATTATTTCCTAAATTATGTTTTTAAAATTATCTGTACTTATTTCTTACTGATAGACAAAACGCCTGGTCACAGAGTCTTTATATTTTAGACGAACTATTATAATTTGTTTTATTGAACTGTTATAATTTGTTATTTGGGCCAAAAACAAAATGTTTTTTGGCCCAAATAAGCTGTAATATGGACCAGACTGAGTTGGTTCAAAATTGCTTCAGTGCCCATCATTATGGATTGGAGAGGAAAGCGCTTCAGATGATGGAGAAGAACCAACAAATGGAGAGACAAAGAGATTGAGTGTATAGGAATGATTGAGATTAACAGCACTGGTGATTAAAACAATGGCACACATGAGCATGAGGGGGTTCACCAGGCAAAATGGAGACCCTGCTGTTGACTGGTGTCATTGCATGATAGTGGGAGGTATCACATGCAACGGGCAATACACATTGATCCTGTTAGCCACTGCCTGTCAATCGGGACATTCTCAGCCAGATCTCTCTCGTTTTCATGAATCACTCACTATTTGGATATCTGGATACAGCTCGCCTTCTTTCTTCAGCCTCCGGGCAGTTGCTCCAGTTTTCATCTCTCTCTCTCTCTTTCTCTCTCTCTCTCTCTCTCTCTCTCACTTCGGGCCTATACAAACACAGAGCCTCTCTCACTGCTCACAGCTGCTGTTGGAAAGCACATGCAAACGTGCAGTTACTTCAAATGGCCCCTGCATGCACTACACTGAAAGCAATTAAAATGAAGGTCTATTTTAAGATGAACCACTGAGGAATTGTGGGTAGTGCACTGCACTCATAATCTGAAAAGCTTATTTGAATTATAAAAAAGAAATGTCAGTGCACAGTTCAGACTATGTGGGAATATGCCATGACTGTTTGTGCGTATATTAACAAAGAAGTGTGTTATGTGTAGGATTTTTACAATTTACAGAATTTTGGTTCTTCTCCTTCATTTCAAGGATTCGCAGAAAACATCTCTTGCTTGTACATTTTGTGTCCATCTTATGTAACCAGTGTACACAAAGCCTGAAGGCCATGTCGATAGAAATGTCTCAGGTGACATATGTAATCCTGGTTCCCTGAAGGGAACAAGACGCTGCGTTGAAATGCTATGGGAACCCTACCAGCTTTTATGCACTCTGAATCACGTGTCCAATCATTCAATTACGGACGTGACGTCACAGATGGGGTGATGTCATGATCAGGAAGCTATAAAAACACGTGTGTTGTGCAACTCGGGTTAGCTTCGAACATGAATGAAGCGGGCAAAAGCAGGTGGTACCTGAGGTATGGCCTCGAGACGCAGCGTCTCGTTCCCTTCAGGGACCCAGGGTTACATATGTAACCTGAGACGTTCCCTTTCAGGAACTCAAGCTGCGTCGAAACGCTATGGGAACGAGATGCCAACTCTGCCATAGTGAAGGAACCCCTGCCCTGTGCTGCTATAGGCCTTAAGGCACAAGGAAGGAAGTAGGAGTGGCCTGAACATCTAGGCCATAGAACCTGACAAAGGTCAGGGGAGTGGACCTTCCGGCAGCGTCGCAGATGTCCTGGACTGGGACACCTGCTGCAAAGGCTTTAGAGGCCTTTGGCAACATAACCTGCTCGCGGGTAGAAAAGTGCTTTGGCCAAGCCAGGCACAAAGTCTAAATAAGTGGGGGCCACAAAAAGGGCCTGTAGGTCACCAACACTCCTCAGACAGGTGATGGCTAGAAGAAAGGCCACCTTAGCCGACAAATGTAGATCAGAGATCTCTTGAATGGGCTCAAAAGGATGAGCACAAAAAGTCTCTAAAACTACGGCCAAGTCCCACTGGGGGACTCAAGATCGCACTCTGGGCCTCAGCGCACCGCAGAGGAAACGTGTAATAAGGGAATGTCTACCCATTGAACAGCCACCTATAGGGATGTGGTAAGCAGAAAGCACTGCCACATAAACTTTTAGGGTGAAGTATGCCAATCCTGCAGAGAAACGTGCCTGCAGGAACTCCAGCACTGTACCAACCAGGCAGTTAACTGGGTCGAACTGGCGGTCTCTGCACCATGAAGTGAAGAGTTTACACCTCAGGGAATACAGTTTCCTCATGGAGGGTGCTCTGGATTGCAAAATGGTCTCAACAACCTCAGTTGAGAGACCAGAAGCTATGAGTTGCGCCCGCTCAGGGGCCATACCCACAGGTTCCACAGCTCTGGGCGGGGTTGCACAATGGCGCCCCCTCAATGGGATCCTCCAAGGAGAGCTGTCTAGGAGAGTTACGAAATCCGAGAATCATACTCGGCTTGGCCAGTACGGGGCTACTAAGAGCACAGATACCACGTCCTGGCGTATTCTTTCCAAAACTCCTGGGAGCACAGCGATTGGGAGGAAAGCGTACAGACATAGCCTCAGCCATGTCTGAACCATGGCATCCAGTCCCAGAGGAGCTGGATGAACTAGAGAGAACCAGATGGGACATTGCGCTGTCTCTTGAAAGGCGACGAGGTCCACTTGGGCTTGCCCATAAATCCTCCAAATCTGATTCACCACATCGGGGTGAAGTCTCCATTCCCTGGCCTTGGCCCCTGCCTTGACAAGATGTCTGCTCCCACATTGCATCAGCTAGGGATATAGACTGCTCTCAGCGAGCATAGTTTTACCTGAGCCCACACCAGGATCTGGTGCTCCAACCTGTACAGGGGGAGTACAAATTTACTCAAGCAGGAGACAATTGTGCCCGCATTGTGGTTGAATCCCAAATGACACCAAGATAGGAAGCAAGGAAGTACTCGAAATTGGTAAGCTTCGCCCCTGAAAGTAAACCTCAGGAACTTCCTGTTGAGTAAGGATTGGAATATGGAAATTGGCATCTTTTAGATCTCATCTTGAGAGATCTAAAAGACGAAGTTAGATTTCATCTTGAACTTCAGTTGTTTGACTGAGTGGTTCAAGAGTCTTAAATCCAAGATGGGACGCTTGGATTTTGCTGTGTGTTCCTGTAGCTTAACTTGTAGAGCATTGCATTAGCAGCGCAAAGGGTGTGGGTTCGATCCCAGGGAACACAAGTTCTGATAAAAATGTATACCTTGAATTCACTGTAAATCGATTTGGATAAAAGCGTCTGCCAAATGAATAAATGTAAGTGTAAATGGGACGCAGTCCCCCACCCGTCTTGGAAACTATGAAGTAGCGGCTGTACAGCCAATTCTCTGAGCTGAGGAGGGACCACCTCGATGGCCTCCTTCCTCAGAAGAGTATTTACTTCTTGCTCCATCTCCATCACCTGAGCCACTAAAGTAGAGCCACTAAAGTCCCCTGGCTTCGCTACCTTTCGGCGCTCGAGTGCCCTATAGCACCGGAGGTGACAGGGTTAACAGCAGAGCCTCGTGAGGGCCCTGGGGAGCAGCGGGCACCGTATAATGCGGTGGACCGCGCTAAACCCCAGGCGGGGCTACCCTCTGAGGCCCGGACGCACAGTCAGGACCTCTTACTCTGGCCCAAAATCCTCTTAGAGGCTATCACAGTCCTCAGATCTTGTTTTGAGGACTTTGGGCCTGAGCGTCGTGTCACTCGCACACTTACAGGGAGAGAACGGGAGGCGATGCTCCGTTTCTGCATGTCCCAGTATGATGAGGTGGTACATGGGCGGGACTGCTCCCATCTAGCATCCCCTAGGGAGTGAGAGCGGTGAGGAAGGAACCGTTGGAACACCTCCGCTTGCTTGCGTGTCTCCTGGTACCTCTCGACGACCATATTAACAGAGTCACTGAATAGCCCAGAAGGCACTAGCGGGGCGTCCAGGAGAAAGACCCTGTCCTTCTCTTTCAGGTTGGACAGGGTCAGCCATAGGTGTCTCTCTGCGGCCACCAATGCTGCCATAGACCTGCCGATGGCATAGGCGGTCTCTTTGGTGGCACGCAGGGACAAATTGGTGGTTCTCCTTAGTTCCATCACATCCTCGGATGTGATGCCCTCGTACTCATCAACCCCTTCAGCAGTTCGGCCTGGTATGCTTGTAAAACACCTATTGTATGTAGGGAAGCACCAGCCTGACCTTCTGCCATGTACCTTCTGCTCACCAGCGCTGAGGTAGTGCGCAGCAGCTTGGAGGGCAGAGCCAGAGCCTTTAAGGACAACGCTGCGTCAGGTGACAGATAGCTTGCTAGCGTCTGTTCAACCTGGGGCATTGCCTTATAACCCTGCTCACTGAGGCCCGCTACGTTGCCATAGAGAGAAGAAGCGGGGCTAAAGAGGCGAGCAGAGTACCTCGGTGTGGAGGTCTGGGAAGAAGGGCAGGCTCCAGTGTGGAGGTGCTGGCTGACTGCTCAGAAACCTCTCATCGAAGAGGCTCCTACGTTGAACAGCCTGCTTCTCGGTGGGCCAATCGATATGAAGCTTAGCCACAGCACGAGTGAGAACCTCCACGAGCTCATCATAATGCGGGGACACCGCAGGCTCATCCACGCCCTCAACGTCCAGTTCTTCTGTGGACAAGCTGAGCCCTCTTCGTGAGGGGAAGTAACCGCAGTGCATGCTTTCGAACCCAGGGAAAGGGCGGTGAGCGTGCTTCGCTCCCAAACAAACAACACACAGAGTGTGTGTATCCCCACCCGTAATAAAACACGGGCAGGGAGGAACACACACTTTAAATTGTTCAGTTGAGCCCCTAGTCTTTCCCTTCGCCTTTGGCATTCTAACTTAAATGCTTTCTGTGACGTTTAAACAGAAAGACAAACAATAGGACATACAATGCAACACAGAGCACTTCACTGAATAAAAGAAGCTAACCCGAGTTGCGCAACGCACATGTTTTTATAGCTTCCTGGTCATGATGTCACCCCGTCAGTGACGTCACACCCCGTAATTGAATGATTGGACACGTGATTCAGAGTGCATAAAAGCTGGTAGCGTTCCCATAGCTCATTTCGACGCAGCTCGAGTTCCTGAAAGGGAACAGCACACCATCCAATGTTTTAACACATAATTGAATTATAAGGGTGGAAACATCAAGCTTGGACTTTTATCATTGACTATAGTCACGCATGCTTTGCAAAAGAAAAAACAGGTCACTTTCAGTAAATCTCAAAACAGAATACAAAATAGGTTTTATTGTGAATAGGTATATTTTAAAAATAAATGTTTTTTTTGCAAGATTCATGCTGGGTAGTTGCTTCCTACCAATGAAATTATACAGAGCAAATTTAGGCTTGTGTTCACATCTTTTGGGTTACAGATTTAAAGCCAGTAATCTGAGTGTGTCTGCTGTATAGTTTCAAAAGGGAGCTTTAAAATGTCTATCAAATGTCAAATGTCAGCTATTTCAATATGAACTTACATTTGTCAGCCGATTTTTCCAAAAACAAATTATCTGAGCTATGCTATCCGCATTCGTTTTTATAGTTCTGTATTCTTATGTTATGACTCATTTGTGTTATTTTTTTATATCTTTTAAAGAAATGTTAAAAGGATAATCTCAAACAACATCACCTGAGATCCCTCTGAGCAAAAACAAAATTCCTCTGGGAAAAAAAAACAATCTTCTATTTTGTCTCTAATGAGAATGTAGTGCTCTGTGAGCACATGTGAGTTGATCCAGCAGTAGAAAACTTTTGACAACCCTTGTGACAAGCATTTTATGTGAAACATCACTATAGCATGCACCATCAGACACTGTATAATTCTCCAGTTCTTTTTACATGCTGACTGCCACTCAGATTCTTAGTGAGACTGTAGTTTTCCATAGCACTACAGATTTAGTTTTTAAAATAATAATGCGTTATTATTAAGTAATGAGTTAAATGCTATTTTATTGAACTAAAATTGTGCCAAAACTAAACAAACAAACAAACCTAGCATTTTGCAAACAAATGTAATTTTCATACAACTTTCATACAAACAGAAAGGGCTTTGCAAATACAAACAGCAATTTTCAAAAAAAATATAAAGGTGCAAAAAAAATACGAACCCTGCAGTTATGAGAAGAGGTATGTTCAGCCCCCTATGCTTTCATCTAAGTTAGAGAGATGGATGGGTGGATGGATGGATGGATGGATGGGTGGATAGGTAGATAGGTAGGTAGATAGAGCAGGTGCTGATCACAGCACAAGGTCACTGGCAACTGCTTTGTACCTGACTGAATTATACTCATCTAAGACTTGCCCAAGCATGATCTGTACGTGCAGCTATTGAAAGCAATGGCAGCTGAGGCCGAAAGCACACCCAAAGCAGCTGTGTTTTAGCAAGGCCAATTGAGTGATTACCTCCCAACTCATGTTATAATTCACCATGACCCCAATCTGCCACTGATGCCTCTCGCTGACTGATCGTAGTTCAGGTGGTTTGCTCTGATGTTAAGCGTATTTATGTAGAGTTGCCTTTACCCTATTTCTGTGCAGGGTAATATTGAAAACTAGGAATACTGATTGTGCATGTAATATTCAAACAGTGCTTTTTATGGATGACCAGCTGGGATGGATTCTTGGTAAATACATATATCCATATTTTTATTTGCATGTATACAAATAACTTACGTGAGTATGTTTGGCTGCAGTACAAAGTGCTAAAAGAATGATCAAGAAAAGAGGACGGAGAAAGAGTCTTGGCTTCCCAAGCTCCAGGTGGCCATCTTTCATCCAACAGCCACCTTTTGAGTGCTTTGGAGAGAGAGTCAATATCCTTGACATCTGCTCTCTCACCCTGGAAGTCTGACCACTGTCCTGCCCTGAGGTCCTGCAGTAAAGCACCTCAAAAAGTAAAGGGCTCAAAAAAGTCTGTGCTTCTTTCTAGTACAGAAACATACACCCACAACACACACATTTGTCAGAGGTGTTAACAGTATACCAACACTGCATCTGAGAGAACACTGCCATAAACTCTTGAACAGAGAAACGACTGTAAAAAGTAAAGGTTACACAGGTTAGTTAGACTGAATATCACCACCTGCCCATCTGCAAGGTGCAAGATATGGGGGGTGGGTGGTCTTGTAGATAAACTAACACAGAGTTTACGAATTTGCATCACATGTGACCAGTACAAAATTGATAAGACTGACCCTTTCAAATCGATAATAGCAGTATCATACAATCCCTAAAACAACAGTAACATTACAAACACGTCGGAATCCAAGATGTGTGAATAAAAAACTATAATTTTACGCATGATATTATCCACCGGTTGTCCGGTTGCTGTTAGTATTTGTAGGGGTTTCCGTATAACTTTTCTGCATACTGAAAGTCTAATATGACCGCACCTTTACACCGTGTTCTCTTTCTTAAAGCACACTGTTATCTTTCATTCACAAATAAAGGGATTAGGGCAGGAGTGTCCAAACTTTTTCTGCTGGGGGCCAGGTGCAAAAAAATGTATGTTGTCTCGGGCCGCATGTCTGTAATAATAATAAAAAACTACTATTAGACAAGCTAATTGATTATTGCCATTAATTTGTCTTTGTCTACTTATATTTTAAATATGCTATTTTTTTAAATGTTATGTGTGTGCTAAATATATATTTATATATGCCCCATGATATTATATACATGTTTAACCTA
>JAZGTK010007145.1:0-10177 GCA_036877625.1 Ambastaia sidthimunki | reverse complement strand
ACAACCACAGTGAGTTTTACACACACACACACACACACACTTACAACCGCAGTGAGTTTTGCACACACACACACACACACACAACCACAGTGAGTTTTACACACACATACTTACAAACACACAGATACACTCACATGTAACACAGTTCACACAGTTTACTTTCCATATTTCATAGATTACCCCGCTTGTTAAACACTTAACCTACAAAATACTTTATTTAAAGCTACAATTTAATCTTTGATTAAAAATAAAACAAAGATTTACAATAATAAATTAATAATAATAAAAGATGGATTTCATAGGAAATGTCAGTTTGACTTATGCAAATGTAAGTAAAGTAACGTGCAATTTTATGTTTCAAACTGAGACTGCAATAGTTACAGTTTGCAGCTTTAATATATTTTTATGGTGTTTTGCCATAAAACACCATTTTGAGGTTTTGCTCAGATTTGGATACAATTTTAGATGCAAAAAGTAAACCTTCACACACACACAAACACGTACGCATTCATTACATTTTCAGCTTGTTGACATTTTGTTGACATTTATCATGAAAACTAGTTTAGAGCTGTTAAAGTGAGTGTGTTTGTTTATGAGATTAATATAATTTTAAGCATAATGTTTAACTGCAGATTTCTGAGACTTAAAATATTTAATCACATTAGCTGCAACTGAACCTTTGACAACCCGAAAAATAAAGTTATTATTTCCGTTACTGATTTTGTGATGTTATGTTCCGAAGTCAGTGAGTCTGTATTGTGTCTCATTACTGAAAGCGAGAGCTGTTCTCCG
This sequence comes from Ambastaia sidthimunki, assembly GCA_036877625.1. Lineage (NCBI taxonomy): Eukaryota > Metazoa > Chordata > Actinopteri > Cypriniformes > Botiidae > Ambastaia > Ambastaia sidthimunki. The sequence continues at coordinate 9,385 of JAZGTK010007145.1, read as the reverse complement.
ATCAGCTGTTAAAAACTGAGAATAGCAAGACCTTAGTACAGTTTTTTGTGTGTGTGTGTGTGTGTGTGTGTGTTTGGGTTGGAGTGTGAGTAAGGGTTCCATCATTTACCAACTAGTTGTGTATAAAAACAATAGTTGTTTATGGAATTAAGATGGATAAGTAAATGTGTGTATGTGTGTAGCCTACAGTCATTCAGATGCTGATGTGTTGCATCAGTCTTTGTTGGAAGGAAACATTGCCACAGAAGTGTCTCTAACTGTTCTCGACACATTGAGCATCTTCATCATGGGGTTTAAGGTCAGACATCATCATCATCATCACATTCCTCCACATCACAGTGTTTGTGATAAACATGAGCATAATGCTTCAGTAATGTGTGTGTGTTCAGACTCAGCTCAGTCTGGATCACGGTCACAATCCCCTCATGAAGAAGGTGTTCCAGGTTCATCTCTGCTTCTTACAAATCAACCAATCAGAGATGGCCCTCAGACAGGTCTTCACATCCCTGCGCACTTTTATCTACAAGGTGAGCCTGGCACCATAAAATAGCGGTTGACTGTTTTTCAACACAATGAAAGATTCTAGTGACAGTCAAACTTTAAGTCGCCTTATGAGAAGGACAATGTGTAATATAAAAACAGATCGTCATTGGACACAATTAACTTGTTAACTTGATCTGATTTCTACGGGCATTTTGTACTTTAATGGCCATATTTTTAACCATAATAAAACACACTGGCCCTCATTTATCAAACGAACGTGGAAATGAGCGTAAATCTGTGCGCACAAATGATCTTACGATCAAGATCACGTGTGATTTATGAAGCAGAACAGACATTCAAAAATAATCTCCTAAAGTTTTGTAGTCCAGATAATTGAGTAAATGAGGTTTTTAAATGACTATTAAAGTTGACTTGCAACTCTCAAATTGTGATGCTTTAGAGCGTATATAAAATTCTGAATCATTCAAGAAGAAACCCGACGCACAGCACAAGATTTATTAAAAACATTAAATGATAAAGTAACATCTGAATTGCTTTACATTCTTTATTCTTTCCTGATGCCAGCGTGAGCCTGTTTTATTGTTGTTTAAGTCATTTGTAGTTCATGTTAAGGTTTATGGAGATCGCTGTGGATAAGCGTCTAAATGCCACATGTGTTGCAGTTGTATTAAAATATTCAAATAAATACTTTAAAATAATTTCAGCTTCAGCCTGGTTTAATAGCATTTATATGTATACCAATTTCTTTGGTCAAATTAAGTGTAGTTTTACAAAATTATGTGCATCCAAATTCTTATATTTAGGTAAAGACAAAATGGTCCGATTTAAAACTGGCAACTAAAAAGCACATTGCCGTGGTAAAACGGAGCATCCAGCTGACCGGAGGAGGTCGGCCAGACCCCAGCCTTTTGCTGACCCTAGTGGAGGAGCACGTGGCCGAGCCGCACCAGTGGGGTTCAACCACCAGGCGCGACCCGCCCAGTGCCAACAGCACAACCTGTGCTCAGCCAACACGCATCCTCTCTGTGAGCTGGACCAACACCACGACCCTCGTCCTCACTGCTGAAGTACTGGCAAAGCAAGATCAAATATGCCAGTCAATGGCAGAAATTAATCGGTCTCTTCTTGCTATAAATGAGACGCTTAAAGAAATAAATGAGAATATAAAACGTCATTAAAGAAAGAGCAGAAATGTTGCCAAAATAAAACAACATTGTCGGAAATGTTTAATATTCAAACAACTTTAATGTGCACTTAACATTTTGTCAATATTTCACAAATTAATGAATGCGTGACCTCATTCATAAAAGTTTGATGAAAATGCTGTCATAATAGTTCTCTGTTGCAACTCAAAAACTAGCGTACACCAGGTCGGGACCTGACATGAGATTGATCGTATCTACCGCTCACGTTTATATTGATAAATATCACACTTTGCGTAGAAAGGAGCGCACGCCCTGTTTTCTGTCGTACGTTCGTTTGATAAATGTCTGTGTCTTAAATTAGGTTGATACTTTTAATTATTAAAGTATATCAGTATCAATTAGCATTTTATTTAATGTACAACTAAGCCTAAAATAATACATTAGAAAATTTAAAAAATCCTTATATAAGTATTTGGGCATTTTTACTAATTTTTACTTTAAGCTTGAATTCATTTCTTGTTATTTTCTGTATTTTCTGGATTATTGTAATAGTGACATGAAATCAACTCTTGATTTAGAGGTGCTGTAGTAACGCTCATTTCTCTGTCTCTGATGTGTGTGTCTAGTTTCCGTGCACATTTTTTGAGGGTCGTGCGGACATGTGCGCGTCCTTCTGTTACGAGATTCTGAAGTGTTGTAACTTCAAACTGAGTTCCATCCGCAGCGATGCGGCTCATCTGCTCTACTTCCTCATGAAGAGTAACTTTGACTACACCGGACGGAAGTCCTTCGTCCGCACACACCTGCAGGTGAGACAATGACCCGCCACATCACACATCAGTGACGGTGATGATGACGTAGTGATGTTACTGTCTGTTTCCTCAGGTGGTGATAGGCGTCAGTCAGCTCATCGCTGATGTCATTGGAATCGGAGGGACAAGGTTTCAGCAGTCGCTCTCAATAATCAACAACTGCGCCAACAGCGACAGAACCATCAGAGTAAGTTTCCTGTCAAAACACTTGCACACAGACGCGTACATCCACACATTTACACAATCTGCCCCTTTTTCACTGCAGAACACAGCATTCCCGTCCGATGTGAAGGATCTGACGAAGAAGATCAGGACGGTTCTGATGGCCACGGCTCAGATGAAGGAACATGAGCGAGACCCAGAGATGCTGGTGGACCTGCAGTACAGCCTGGCCAAGTCCTACGCCAGCACACCTGAACTCCGCAAGACCTGGCTGGACAGCATGGCTCGAATCCACGTGAAGAACGGAGACCTCTCTGAGGTACACACACACACACATTATCTGCCCTTTGTAATGTGAAACATTAATGTTCTCTGGTTTGGTTCTGTCTTCAGGCAGCCATGTGTTACGTGCATGTTGCCGCACTGGTTGCTGAGTACCTGCAGAGAAAAGGTGAGACACTCGCATGTGATCATTGTAGTCATGTGCACCTCATGTGGACAGACCACGACAGTGAACACTAGGGGTTGCACAGACTGATCCATTAGTTCTCCCAGTAGATGTGTGTTTGAGTGCATGTTGATTTGTCATGTGACTTCAGGAGGAACATTTATCTGTGAAAAAACTGTGTCCATGTTTAGTTGTGTGCCATTAGCTTTGTGTGATGATAACTTGTAATAGTCACAAAAATAAAAAGAACCTTGGCTTTTCATAGCTTTTTAAAAGTCCTTCATAGGCAAACATGGCTGATGTTGCAGACATATAAAGATCATGTTGATATTAGTCACGTTACACTAGATTTCCTAGAACTGAGACCTTTTATCAAAAGGGTTTAACTCCAGACAATAACCTTCAACCTCTTCTACCTGACTGACTCTCTTTTCTTACATGGTGTGCTTATCACGACATCCAGTCTGTAAATGACTGAGTATTACAGACAGGAGTGAAGTCACTGTTTGTCTGTTGTTGTAGGTATGTTTAAACAGGGCTGCTCTGCATTCAGAGTGGTCACACCAAACATTGATGAAGAAGCATCTATGATGGAGGACGTTGGGATGCAGGATGTTCACTTCAATGAGGTAAAATTCACTCAGGCATCCAATCGTCTCTAGCCAGTCTGGTGCTTTCTGCAGCTTAAACTGGCCAAGAACCGCCCACTTAGACAGGAAGATTAAACATTATTTGATTTTACATGCCATTTATGGGCAGGGTTATCAGGGATTATATTATACCACAATGATAGGCAGGTAAGAAACATAGAAAACACTGTCAATCAGATTACTGTTAGTAGATAAAGTCATTTAACTGCATAATTAGCATAGACACACACACACAGGCTCTTAAACAGTATTTGGACACTTAAATCAGATGGCGTGTATTTGAAAAGGATAACACAAGCATACTTTAACAAACAATTCCACAAATAGGTTGTTTGGTAAAACAATAGATGTGCAAAAAAAAACTATTGCACATTTTCTGGTTGTCAGACATTAGTGGATAATGTCTACAGGTAATGTGATAAACAACGTCTGTGCTACATTTGATAAACCACACCTGCAATGAATGAGATAAACACTGTCTGTTATTAATGTTATAAACTCAGTCTATAATTTATGTGATAATCAGAACTAAAAATGCAGCCGTGATAGATGTGGTAAACTCCACCTGTGATTAGTTTAATAAACTGTACCTGTGATTTTATGTGATAAATCAGAACTAGAAAACAACAGTAACTCCTGTGATGAATGACGGCTGTGATTGATGTGTTTGAGTACACCTGTGATCGGTGTGATAAACGACAACTGTGATTAATGTAGTAAACTCTAACAGATATTACTGTGATAAACTACGCCTAACTGTGGTTACTCGGCAAGGACACCTGCAATGTGATTACTTTGAAGGGAACTGACTTTATACTGTACATTCACTAACATGACCTTTAGACCAAATTGTTTGTGTATATTGTACATGTTGTGTGAGATTGTGTGTTGTGTTTTAAAAGCATGTGTGTGTCTGACAGGATGTTCTGATGGAGCTTCTAGAAGAATGTGCTGCTGGATTATGGAAAGCAGAGCGTTACGAGCTCATCTCAGACATCTACAAACTCATCATTCCCATTTATGAGAAACGCAGAGACTTTGAGGTGCAAAAGAAAACGTGCATCAGAATTAGAGTGCAGTCCAAAATCATCTTATGAATGACAATTTATAGAAGAAAAAAATTGAATGAATTGATGTCAGAGTGATCAGCCTGAGATATGTTATGCATTAGACAGACATCTTTTGTCTGTTGTGTCTTGTTGCTCTTCAGAGTCTGGCACCATGAGTGATGTTTTTAACACTGTGTATAAACTTGAATGAAATAGTAACATCCATCTGGCAGTTTCTGAATCCAGGAAGCTCCAAGAGCTCTGATGTGTATCAGTAATACTATTTGCTGTCTTGGCCTAATATGCAGAGACATCAGTAATTAACACATTTCAGTGCTGTTAGTTGTGACGGTGCATGGATAAAAGAAAGGAGTTTTTAAACATGTTCACAAAAATTACCTGTTTAAAAGTTTTTTTTTACAGTTTGCAAGAAAATCAAACAACACCTTCACCTTTACATATGATAAATGTTTATTTTGATGTTTGTGGCAGAAACTGGCTCATCTGTATGACACGCTGCACCGGGCATACAGCAAGGTCGCAGAGGTCATGCACACGGGCAAACGGCTACTGGGAACATATTTCAGAGTAGCGTTCTTCGGGCAGGTGAGACTTGCAGAAGAGCTCAGTATACGGTGATTTTCAGGATAAGCACTGAATGACACACAAATGTGAAAGTGAACTGTGTTTCATTCTATTCATTCAGCTCTGCAGTCACATTAATAAAATCCAAAGTATAAACAGAGACTTGGTTTCAAAATCAGTCTGATGACTAACAGATCAGACAGAGTTTTATAGTCTAATACTACTCTAACCAGACAGTAATAAAGCCACAATCCAGGTTGTCACTGTATGTCACCATTTGCTGTACTTGTTTGTGAGAAGCTGGTGCTCTGGTCTAGTTCTGATTGCCTTCAGTAACATTTAGGAATGTCACTAGCACTAGCGCACTATTCAGATCCCCTCGAATGAGACGCCAGTGTGCCAAAAAAAATTCACAATCATAGGGTGTTTTTAGACCTGTAGATTGTTTGCAATTTTTTCAACATTTCCAAATGGACAAAAATGTATTAATACAAGTGACTTGCAAGTAAACTGTCCTCTCACTGGTCAGAGCGCACCTGTCTGTTTTCTGAGAGGTCATCTGTCAGGACGGATGGACAACAGCTTCGTTGTTGTCAAGTTTATTATGACTTTCTTTGTTATGGGGTTCATGGGGTCAGATTGCTTCTCACCAGAAGAGAGATCCTCTCCAGAATTAATTTTGAGCAGAGACCATTTCATTCAAGCAGTTTCAGGCCGATTGTTTTGGTGCCAATCTGAGCACAATTCATATATGCCTAAACATACCAAGCTAAAGGAGGAAATGGGACTGGTTCCAAAACAAACAGCCCAAACAAGCTAGGTGTGAAAACTTCCTTTTAAAACTCAATCTGAAAGTAATGTAGGTCAAAACAGCAAGAACTCAGTATTACTCTCATGATAATCAGAATGTCTGTGCCACATGTGAGTGTGTCTGGATTTGAGTTGTAATTGGAGTTTGTCATTGTAATGCTTTGGCTAACATGAACTGACATAGATACAGTTGTTCATGTTAGTTCATTGTGCATGAACTAATCTTACCATATGAAACCTTTGAAAACATTGTTTGGTAAATGTTAAATCTGTAATTAATAAATGCTGTAGAAGTGTTGTTGATTGTTAGTTCATGGTAAGTAATGTGAAGAATGATTATTCTAGCTGTGTGTGCGCAGTAGTGTTGTTAAGTGCTTCTCATCTTTGTCCGTGTGTGTTTTGGAACTGTATGCAGCTTGACACATGATTTCTGTTGTTGTGAAGCTTCTGGTTTAGCAGAGTAATGACGTGAGGTGGACTGAGGTTAGATTATCAGCACTGAAAGTCACTCTAATCCTTGTGTCACAAGTAAAGTTGATCACCGCAGTGCATTTTTTAGTAAATAGTTCAATGTTCTGTGATTGCTCTGATTCAGATGTTTTGTTTCAGGGTTTCTTTGAGGATGAAGATGGTAAAGAATACATTTATAAAGAGCCCAAATTCACTCCACTGTCTGAGATCTCCCAACGACTCCTGAAACTGTATTCAGACAAGTTTGGAGCTGAGAATGTCAAAATGATCCAGGATTCTGGCAAGGTAAGAGATGACAGAAGATAGTGGTGTAAAATTATTAGTGGTTCATTATAATTAGGAACAAACATCATTATTGTTATTGAACTGAACTACTGAAGTTAACTGAACATATTAAAACCTCAGTGTGAATCTCACCCTGTGCAGTTTGTTCTATAGACATGAATGATACTGAACGTCAAATGGTTTGGCTTGTGCTGTTCCTTTTCTAACTGAACTCATAAATCATTTCTAAAAGTTAATAAAACGGGTAGTTCCACCTGACCAATATGGCTGGGCTCTTCCGACTAGGGTCAGTAGGCTGAGCAACTACATTACAAGCAGCCAGAATAGTCTAGTAACATCCAGCAACCATCCAGAAAATCCAGCAAGCTCTAAAAACCACTCAAAACACCCTGACTATTGCATACTGTACCAACACCCAGCTAATATCCCAAAAGATTCACCAGTCAGTGAACAGCACTCATGTTTTCTTTAGGAAATACAGTATTAAAGTCTGTGATTTGTATATAAATGTACAGTATTAGCAGTATATATCTGCAGTGTGTGTTTATAGAATGTGTCAAATTAATGTGTGTTTGCCACTTAATGCAAAACATCAGATAATTAAAGTGATAGTTCATCTAAATTTAAAAGGCATCTTTTTAAGGATTTAACTGTGCAGACTACTGGAGAAACAAACACTAACAGTCAAGCAGCTAAAGACAATGATTTTATCAGTATATATTTATTTTTTTTGCAGATTAATCCAAAGGATTTAGACTGTAAGTTTGCCTACATCCAAGTGACTCATGTCACTCCCTTCCTGGAGGAGAAGGAGTTACTGGAGAGGAAAACAGACTTTGAGAGGAGTCACAACATTCGGCGGTTTGTCTTTGAGATGCCCTTCACAGTATCAGGCAAGAAACAGGGCGGAGTGGAGGAGCAGTGCAAACGCAGGACTATACTCACCAGTGAGTTTCACATTTACACACTACATACAGAATGACACGAGACATCCACATTTCATGTCAAAATGTCCTCCATCAGAAAATCTGCACTGATAATAATCTGTGAGGGTCATCTGAACTGAAAGCCTGTATTGATGCCGTTTTATAGATGTATGATTCTACAAAGCCAAACTAAAACCCACAAACAGCTGGTGCAGATCCTGCAGATCACAACAGCCAGAGCAAATGACTGTACGCAGTGGCTGTACGCAATGAAACCAAAGCAAAACAAAACAAAAGTTCTCTGACCCAGCAACATTCATTACAATGAATGCAAATACATTGAAATTAAATTCCACCCGACAAGTACTGCGAACGACTTGTAAATAAATTACGTCTTTAATAAATGGTTATGGAATGGAATAAATGGAATAATAAAATTAGCTGTTAAACCTTTTACCAAACTCTCTCTCTCTCTCTCTCTCTCTCTCTTTCTCTCTCTCTGTGCGCATGTGCTGAGTGAGTGGGCCGAGCGTTGAGTGTGTGAGCGTTTGACCTGTGAGTCAGGTACGACTATATTTCTATTTTTCTTACTTTTCTATCTCTCTATCTTTTTTGCACATTGTTTTGGTGATATAAAATCTCGTTTTTTGGGAGGGTGACTAGTTGGGAGGGATAAGGGGGTGTTTATTATTCCAGGGCATCTGCTCCCGGTCCTGTACTGGGAGCATGGCTGCTCCAGGTAGCGGGGATTTTGAGTTTCTGACGCGCCGTCATGGGGTGAAGGTGGACGCCGCGGTCAGTGTAGTGGGTGAAGTGATCGGGCATGATAATATTCTATCGTTGTTTTTGTGAAGACAGTTGACTTAGCGAACCAGTTAGTAGAAACAATTAATGGCTTATTTACTTCAGTGCTCCCTCTTGTTACTCCTTCAGAAAGAGTGACTTTGTCTAATGTGCCACCTTTTATTTCAAATGAAGTTTTGATCAGAATGCTCTCTCGTTATGGTAGAATGATTTCTCCAATAAAAATGATTCCAGCTGGGTGCAAGTCCCCACTTTTGAAACATGTAGTGTCTTTTAGGCGTTATGTCTACATGATTTTACAAGACGATCTGGATGAATTAGATCTGTCCCTAAGTTTTCATCATGATGGATTTAATTGTTATTTTTGCCACAACATATAGCATGAAATGTTTCGGCTGTGGTGAATCGGGGCATCTCATTCGTGCTTGTCCAAACAAGATGAATAAGCCTGATAAAAATTACCCACCAGTTGATGTTGAGAAAACCAATGTTGTACATGACGAAGAAATGCAGAATGGTGCTGATGCTTTACCGGCTCGTGCTGAGGCGCCCAGTACGAGTGTGCCTCTGGAGGCGGTACCAGCATCAGACGCTAGAGAGACTGAAGCGATGCCGGCAGATAAGCCTACAATAGAGCAGCGTGCAGATAAGCCTACAGTAGAGCAGCGTGCAGATAAGCCTACAGTAGAGCAGCGTGCAGATAAGCCTTCAGTAGAGCAGCGTGCAGATAAGCC